>PVIR01009515.1:0-37659 GCA_004026965.1 Petromus typicus | reverse complement strand
TTAATTACTGTTTTAATGTATTTTTTAATTGAGAAAAAGCTGGAGAGAATAGGTCCAGAGATTTTGAGCTAGCCTATGATATCACCAGTTCTCAACCAATGCACAAAATATTAAAATATCTCTATGTTCTTTTTGTTTTATTAAAGAAAGTTTCACATTTGAAAAATCAATGTCAATCACCATATTAATAGAGATGACAATCCTGTGATTATCTTTACAGATGAAGGAAAATCATTTGTCAGAATTAAATACTCAATCCATCATATCAACTCTAAGCAAGTTAGAAATAAGAGAAAACTGGGCTGGGGATTTAGCTCAGTGGTTCCAGTGCTGGTCTTGCAAGCTCAAGGGCCCAGGTTCGATCCCCCGGTAACCATATACAGTACTGGGTGTGGAGACTCATGCCTAGCAGCAATCAGTACCACATACCACAGTGCCAGGCATGGTGGCTCACGCCTATAATCCCAGCACTCGGGAGGCAGAGGCAGGAGGATTGCTGTGATGTGAGTTTGAGGCTGAGTTTAGGGCCAGCCTGAACTACAAAGCAAGACCCTGTCTCAAAAAAAAAAAAAAAAGAAATAAGAGAAAACTTCCTCAACTTCATAAAAGCCATGTCACAAAAGCTATGGCTAACATCATGCTTATTCTTTAAAGACTGAATGCTTTCTCCCTAAGATTTAGAATGGCAACTTACTATTATATGGGAGGAGTGAGTTAGTACAATAAGGTAGTAAAAGAAGATTGGAAAGACAGAAGTAAAACTGTTTTCATTTGAAGATAATTTATATATTTGCAGAAAATTCTAAGGAACCTACCATAAACTTCTTAGAACTAAAATGATAAAGGTCATAGAATACAACAACACAGAGTGATTAAATAACTTGACCATGGTTACAAGTCCAGTTGGTAACTGAAGAACCAGGATTCAAATCCAGGCAATCTCGTCCTGGAGACTTTCATTTACAACATGATACTTAAATGTTTATTTAAGAATCAAGTTGTTTCTCCCATCAGTATTGCTACGCACAATCAACCAAGGTTGATTAGAAGGCAAATGGATAAAGAAAACTGGTATATATATCCAGTGAAATATTATTCAGCCTAAAAAAGAATGCTATTCTGTCAATCATGACAAAATCAATGGAACTGCAGGTCATCACGCTAAGTGAAATAAACCAGGCATAGAAAGACAAATACCATACATGCTCTCCCTCATAGGTAGGAATTGAAACATTTTATCTCAAATAAGAGAGTAGAATAGTGATAATTAGAAGCTAAGAAGAATGGGATGAGGCAGGATAAAGAAATAATAGCTGGGAAAATACAGCAGTCAGGAGGAATAAGTTTGTGTTCCACAGAGAACTATAATTTCCAACATACTATTACATATTTTATTTAGAACTGGAAGAGAAAGCTTCTCTTTTCTTTGAAGGCTCCAAACACCAAGAGATAATGAACATATATAACAATAAAATGCTAATTCTCTGATTTGTTCTTTGCACACTGTAGCCCATAAATATATATTATGCTTCATTTACATAGAAAAAATAAAATCTAAACTGAAAAAATCAAGATACATATACACCGTGGGGTTGAAAAGCTTTCCTCTGCTATTTCAAGTTTGGAGCCAGTTGACCACCAACTGAATCCTCTCCTCCCTTTAGTTGGAGGTATTAGGAACTTCAACCCAGCCATGGGAAAGGGACTATCACATATGTGAACAACAAACATTATTTTTCCTTCACTGTTCAATAACCATTAGCATCACCCTACACTTTGGTGAAGAAGAATTAAAAAAAAAAGATGTGAATCCAGACTCCTCATAGTATGAGGAGGAAAAGCATAGCCATTGACTGTGTAATATGGAAAAACCAAAGCTGTTGATGTGTTTCTTATACTACAGGCCAGCTCATTTCACACTGATAACTATGTGTTGAATATATGTACCCTATTTAGTCCTATCACCAATAAAAGGCAAATATTTGATTTTGGTATAATTTACTTTTAATTGTAAAAAACAAAATTTGAAAGAGTACTGATGATGCATCAGGAGCATCATTGTTAAATATGAAGGGTACAAAACATCTTTGCTGATAAATTCAGAAAGAATTAAAAACCAGTGCCAGCTTTGAAAGTAAGGCTCTAATGCCCAGTTAGCCACAAACCAAAGTAAAATCTCTCAGTATGTATGTCTTTGTAGGAGAACTCAGGATTATGATTATGATCAGGGAATTTATGTATAGAAGTTTAAGTTGTTAAACTAAAATTTGCTTGTACCATTACTAATAAACAGGATAATGATCATTGTTAAATTAATGAGCAATTATTGAATCTAGTAATAATGAATTCTCGAAATATAGCAGTTCACCAACACTGAACTCCAACTTGTTGGCCAAGAGAAGCTACAGGAGGAGCCTGAGGTAGCTTTACCATAAGACAAAACAAGGCTACTATAAATGAAGGGCATCCCTTCTCTGGAAATACAGAATGCAAAATGCTCTAAATCTGAAACATTTTTGAGTTCTGACATGACATCTCAGCAGAAAATTCCATACCATGCAACTTGGTTTCACACACAGAAGAGATTAAAATACTATGTAAAATTAAGCTGCTGCACAGCAAAGGTAACAATCAATGGAGTGAATAGGAAAATTTTTTTACCAGCTAGTCTTCAAACAGGACTAATATCCAGACTATGAAAAAAACTAAAAAAATTAGATGTTCCCAAGATAAAAAATCTAATCAAAAAATGAGCAATTGAAATGAATGGGTGCTTCCCAGAAGAAGTATTAGTGGCCAATAAATACATGAAAAAATGTTCAACATTGCTTGCCACTAGATAAATGCAAATTAAAATACACTGAGATTTCAACTTCTTTCAGAAAGAATAGCTATCATCAAGAAATCAGTTAATGCCAGGGATTTAGCTCAGTGGTTCTGGTACCTGCCTTGCAAGTGCAAGGGCCCGAGTTCAATCCATAGTAACCACATACGACACTGCAGAACTGGGCATGGTGGCTCATGCCTGTAATGCCAGCACTCGGGAGGCAGAGGCAAGAGGATTGCTGTGAGTTCAAGGCTGAGCTCAGGGCCAGCCTGAACTACAAAAGCGAGACCCTGTCTCCAAAAAAATAAAAAAAATAAAAGAAATCAGTTAACAACAGATGTTGGCAAGTCTGGGAGTGCAGTGTGAGAAAGAACTTTTCTACATTGTTGGTGTAAATGTAAACTAGTATAACCACTATGGAAATTACTACAGAGATTTCTCAAAAAACCAAAACTAAAAATTCTGTTCAACCCAGTGATTTTTCATCTAGGTATTTTCCTGAAAGAGTTAAAAACATATTATATACTATATACCCATGATTACAGTAGCATAATCATACTAGCTAAATCTTGAAAGTGGCCTATATGCCTATCAACATATGAATAGATAAAGAAAATGTATTTATACACAGTGGAGTACTATTGTGCCAGGAGGAATAAACGTAAGTCATTTGTAGAAAAATGGAAGCACCTTGAGATCATGTTATATGAAATAAGTCAGACAGACAAGCTTAAATATCACATGATTTCCCTTATATGAGAAACTCAAAATATAAATAAAGAGCAACATATAAGATAGAAAATAGACAGATAGATACTTTGTATATGGGAATGGGACCAAGAGTTGGAGGGAGGAATAGAAAAAGAATTAAGATGTGTTATGTCCATATACCAATTCCCCCCAAAGAATGTAATCATTATGTATTGCAAATACATATTAGTGAAAAAACTGAAAAAATATTCTGTAATATTATCTTCAGGGTATGTATATAAAATATATATGAAACATAAATAGATTTCATATATGAAGTTGAGTCCCATCCCCAAGATATATCATTGTTTAGTCTACTAATTCATATTGAGGTAGGCTGATTTAGTGTGGAAATCACAAAATAAACATTTGTTTTTAGAGGATATTTATGTCTATTGGTAACAGGCCTATTAATATACATCAACCATATTCCAAGCCACAATTCATTCACCTGGAGGTCAGTCACTGTGAGCATACAGTCCACAATGGATTATCATACTACAATGGTAACATGCAAAGTCAAGAGGGGCTCCTCAGGCAGACAGAGAGTAATAGTGTGCACAAGTGGGGCATCTGGAGGTGAGAGAGGACATAGATGGGGAACTTCATCAGCCTAGCAGGACCACAGCATAGCATGAGTCAGAGAGCCACAGCAATAAGGCATTGAATCACAAAAGGCTCGAGATATACAGTATATGATGGAGGCCCTGGAGCTTGCAGCATTTCAAGAGTAACATGAGCAGATTTGCCTTTTAGGAAGAACACATCAACAACATGGAGGATGGTTTGGATAAGTGGGACTACAGACAGAGCCATGCAGTTAGAAAGGAATCACTTAATTTGACTTCTCACCCCCGCCATTACTATGGAATAGGACTATTCAGTCAACCCTGATTTGGGGTACTGGCCTAACCCCTGGAATACTCAGGACATAATCTATGATGCCCCACTTGTGTACACCCTGCTCCCTGTCTACCTGAGGAGCCCCTCTTTATCTGTCGGTAATCATCTCAAATATAATTTTCTCCAGAAAAATTTCCCAAAATTTCTAAGCAGGATGAAGTGATCCCTCCTCTAAATTTTCAAATGCCTTTGTTCATTTCCCTATTATGACACTAATTATGTCATTCATGTTCCATTATATCTATTTGATACCTCAGACTGGATTATATTCATTTTTAAATCCCCCTGCCCATTGAATGGGGTAAGGTAGTTTTAAAAAAATGCTTGTTGAGGAAATGATTAGATGGTAAGGTCAATAAATAGAACTAAAACTTAATACTCAGGTGCATGAGACACAAGAAGATGCTCAAAGTCAGTAACAAATTGGTAAGACCACTTCTGTAATTAGGATATATATATATTTTTTGAGACAAGTTCTCGCTTTATAGTTCAGGCTGGCCGTGAGCTCACTGTGTGGCCCACGCTGGCCTTGAATGCAGCAATCCTCCTGCCTCTGCCTCCCGACTACTGGGATTACAGGCATGAGCCACCACATCTGGCTATAAGGTTAACAGCTCCAACACTGCCTTCCTATGGTCCTCTGTTACCATGCTCAGTGTTGGGATTTGGTGCTAGATATACCACAAGCCTGACCCCAAACGATACTCCCTGTCTTCCATTATTCCCAAGCATTTCTCACATTTACTTTGCCTGTGAGAAACCAATTTCATTTCTATGTGTTTTAAGGTTTTTTGTGAAGTAGTTTTTGTTTCACATGTTCCAAAAGCCAAGTTCTTCCCTCTTACTTTAATTTCACTTCTTTCTCCATTGCTTAGTTGAATAGAAAACTCCAGTGGTAACTAAGGATGAGAATAGTGAGCTTAGTTCAAACTTATTGAACATTCATGGGAAGTTATTATATCTCTTATGTTTCAACTTTCTCTTCCTTCAGATAAAGTTAGCTCTGCTATCAGGGAGGTCATAAGAAAGACTAAAATGTAAAATTTTCATGGCATTTACTACCTACCTACAGGTATTAACCCACCTAATTCTGCAATTGCTTAAGGTGGGAGTTATGACTATCTCCACCACACAAAGAAGATAGGCGCACACAGTAAGAGGTGAAAGGAATGAAGGTTACAGTTAAAGGGCAGCTGAGGCGAAGCTGAAACCCAAGCATTCTGGCGCAAGTGTCCTTGCTCCAGCCCTTACTCCTCTGCTTCCTTGCAAGCCAGTGAGTATTACCCTGTACCACACAATACCCTAGCATATTAAAGTATAAAGTGACTTAAAGTTATATTTCTTTTCAGATAAATACAATCCTTACCTGTAACTATACCCAAAAGTGGGAAGAAAAAGAAAGCAGATCATGAATGGTAAACTTCAGATATGCATTTCACAACTGAGACTCTACACCATCCATCATTTATAGCTAAAATAAGGAGGCTCTCTTATTGTTTAGCCTTTGAGGAGACATGTGTCCTCTCCTGATACTATAACTACAATAAAGATGACACTGTCTCTGAATGACCATGTTGGATATGGTATGGCTCTTCTCAGGGGCAATAATCAAAGTATAGAAATATGACACAAGTAACAGTTACTTTTTTCTACAGAAACAAAACTACATTTTTAAAAAACAGCATAAAATATTTAACTAAGCTCATATCATTCTCTACTCAAAAAGGTAATTTAGAAAAAATTTAAGAAACATCCATTAGGCATAATCCATAATGGTTGTCAACCTCTTATGATTACATTCCTTTTTGAGCAATGGATCACTTAGAAAGTGTTGAATAATTATCAAATAATGACTAACAGATGGATTCATAGACTCTTTTTCTAGATGGTCGCTTAAAAGGAATAGGTGCCTTAGGATAGTCATCACTTTCTGGAGATTCAGCTCAGTGGTTTCAGTGCCTGCCTCAAAAGCTCAAGGTCCTGAATTTGATCCCTGATACCAAAAAAAAAAAAAAAGACAGTCATCATTTGCCCTTGAAAACTTACTCCTCAGGGCTCTTAAAAGTCTCTAATCTCATTTGTCTATAACCCATAGTTTCTACATCCTCTTCTGACATCAGAAAGAACAGAGAAAGACCATGTTACATTACTTTTTTAGGCCTGTGTAAATTCCTGAGAGGTTTTCTCTACTGTCAGGAAAAGTTACCTTGGCAACCATATTTATACTCTCATTCAATTCTCTCCCCTTATTTGATTTGCTGCTTGATATAAAAATTATCACTGCACTGAACTGCTGAAATTTGCAGGTTGATCAGTCTAAGAGGCTCACAAAATGTTAGATTTTGATCTCTGCCTCAAACCTTCTTAAAGAGCCTCTTCATTTTCTTTGGAAATTTGAATGCAATAATTTTTAGTTCTAATATTTAAAAATGTTTAATATGTAGTGCACATGTTTCTGGTTACAGCTAGGGAAAAGACATTCTCCCAAGGGCATCTTGCCAATATTAGTTAAGAAGATAAGAATAAAGAGGTACCTTAGTTCTGAGTAAGCAAGTAAGTGGTGATAAAGCACTGGAAGAGTTAAGATCCAAGACAAAAAGTCTAGGTTACAAAGATGAATCAGGCCTACAGTTTGGGGTGTTCAGAGGTCAGCAATCAAAAACAGAAATGGGGTATGATTTATCCAGAATGGGTTTTCATTAATCTGTTCACCAAATATTTCTTAAGCAGGTATTAGCACTTGATGTTGGGAATAAGCCAGTGGTGGGTAATCCAGACACAGACTCTGTCCTCATAAAGTCAAAAATAGTTGAATAATGAACCAGTGTTGACTATGACACTATATGCTTTCCTAAGAACTGGATTTAAGTAGAGGTGATAGAGGAATTAATTCAAGGTCAAAGAGTCTTCCTCATAGCAGGTAAATCAAGCAATCTTTGACAAAAACAGTACTTCCTTTATATTTTACCTTTAATCACAATGACACATGTATAGATGGGGAGATGACAAAGAGTCTGTTTTATCACAGGCCAAAAGGCTGGATACTTCCAGTATGCTTGAGTTTTCTAAAAGACAGTGAAAGAACATAAAAGTAGGAGCTATACTTAAGCTCATTCAATAACCATTTATTAAGCATCTAGTATATTCAGGGAATAGTTTTAGGTTTGAATATATATATATATATATATATATAAAAGAGACCATCAATAGAAATTACAGCAATGTGGTTCAGTGTGTTATAATAATATAGTAAAATACAAGGCGAGATCAGAGAGGAAGGCTAGTAATTCATAAAAAGCAAGCTGGGAAGGGTTTCTGAGAGGTAATTCTTGGATTGAATCTTAAATCTAATCTTAAATCTTAAATCTAATCTTAAACCTTAAGCTGATTGTTTTAAGCTGGGAAATGTTTGGATGATTTGATATGCAGCAATAGATTACTGGAGCACCTTATGGAGACTGCATACCACAGCACAAACAGAAGACTATGGAAAATATCTACCTGTCTAAATAAACTTTGCTTCATGAAATATGCTGAAAGTTTCTTAACACTTTTAATTTCACCTAGTCTGAGGTTTACTCTGTCCATGTGGAAAGTAGAAAAAACTTTTTAAAACCCCACTCAGAAGGGGAAAGAGATAGGTAATGGTAAGAGGTCACATAATCTCTGTCTTGTCTGATTTCCTTCACAAGGGAATCTTCCACAAGGTTTATTGGCAGGGACTTGGTCAAGGGCTAGTTAGGGTCTTGCTGGTTAAGTCTTCATTAAATCATTAGCCAGGGAGAAACAAGAGGGTAAGTAAAAACTGTCCTTTAGAGAGAGAGAGAGAGAGAGAGGGGGCGCAAGTGAGCGAGCACAATAACCATGAAAACCAGAAAAGTCTAATTTTTCCCATTCCAAGTAGTGATGTAAAGCCAAAAAGGAGAGAAAAATAAGTTTTCTACCTTTTATGAGTTAAGTGGGTAGATGAAGGAATACAGCCAGCAACAAAGGCAACAACAGAACATGAATATTCCAGGAAACTGCAGTAAACAGGCCCCATGGTTCAAGGCTGCTGGATAGCACATAATTTAGGGGTGAAGGGGTGGCACTGGCCTGGCTTTAAAGCATCAGATCAGAGCAGACAAGTCATGGAATACCTACAATTGAATTTCTGCTCCAAGAAGTTGAAATGTAGTCTTCCTAGAGCAAACGGGAACATCTGACTACAAAAGGAATAGACTTAAATTCATGTTTTATTTACATTAGGAGTAAAATAGCATTAGAAGTGTAACTCTATCCAATAACACTCTTAAAGATGACAGATGTTTCCAGAAGTCATTCTGAGTAATTCCTTCCTTCTTTATTCTCTTATACTGCCTGGGTATCTACTTAAAATTTTAAAACTCTCTTGCCTTTCATATCACCAGACCCAAGGGATGCAAAATGAGAGGAACACAGGAAAATAATAACAGCATGGACTCTGGGCCACCTGGTCCAAATAAAGGTTATGAATGAAATGCTTTCCCAGCTTTAGGAAGTAGCAATGATATTTTCAGGTAGAACCAGTTACCTTCTGTGGGGTCCACTACAAAATGAAAATATAAGACTCCCTGTTTCAAAATTATGAAGACCTCATGACAGCCACAACAGAGCATTAAGCCAAGCACAGGGCCTTCTGCACAAGTTGCCTGAATAGGAACACATGGTCCTAAGGAAAAACTTTAGATTCAAGGCTGGATCTAAACCCATCTCTACTACTCATTAGCTAAGGGACCCTGGGCCTGCGCAATTTATTTCACATCTTTGTGTTATATAATCTCCACAAGGTTAGATAGTTAGACTCTAGCATAGTGAGAATTAAGTGGAATCATGAAGACAATACACACAAAATGATTAGCATAATGCCTAGCACATAGTAAGCATTCAATAAATGGTAACTATACTATACTACACAGGTAGTTCTTAACCTGGTAAGTTGAAGAAATGAATTGTTGAACTGCTATTAAGAATATGAAAGAGAATATTTTAGAACAAAATAATGGAGCATGTGAGGCAGACTAAATCTTTTGACTGCTGCTTTTTCAAACCACTTTCCTATTTCTCTTCTTCCTTTCATTGTCAGGCATACAAAGAGGATCTGCATGCTGGCTCCATTTCTCCGCTGCACGTCATGCTACAGTCCTCTTTTATCTGGCTTTTATCGTTTCCATGCACCACCCCATGAAGCAATCACTTCCTAAAATGTGCCACTGACTTCCTGTTTACTAAATAGAATGGATGTTTCCCACCTTTTCTGTAGAATCTCAAACTGCTGACAAATTTCTCTAGCTTGAACCTATTGCCTCTCAATGTCTGTGGCCCTGGATTCTTGTGGTTAGCAGCATGCTTAAATGGCCAGGCATTTATCAGGGACATCATAAATGGTGGTGAAGGAATGCATATCTTAGATGAATAAATTAGTTCTTTTATTTCTCTGATATTCCTTGTTTTCTTCCATGGTAATTCCTTTTCTTCTCCCTATCTCCTCAAATGCGTCTAAACTCTAAGCTGGGTTTTTTGGTTCTTTTCTTTTCTGTGCAACTCCCACTAGTAAACTCAGCTAATCATAAGGCTTCAGTGATTAATTTCTTTCTTTCTTTTTTTTTTTTAAGGTTTTTTGAGACAGGGTCTCACTTTGTGGTTAAGGCTGGCCCTGAGCTCAGTCTCCAACTCACATCACAGCAATCCTCCTGCCTCTGCCTCCCGAGTGCTGGGATTACAGGCGTGAGCCACCACGCCTGGCACTGTGGTATGTGGTACTGATTGGTGCTGGGGTGAGTCTCCACACCCAGTATTGTTATGTGGTTTCCAGGGATTGAACCCAGGTCTTTGTGCTTGGAAGACAGGTGCCAGAACCACTGAGCTATATCCTCGGCCCTTCAGTGATTAATTTCTCTGTATAAGACTGACTCCCCTCTTTTCAACCCTGGTGTTCCTCATTCCAAAATCTTCCAGGGCATACCCACAGAGAAGTTCCAGTATCTCCTCAAGATAGCATTTAGCTTCTTTTCCCCTAAACTTTCCTTTCTGTCTGTCTTATTTTTGAGGATTTAATTTGTCTGTCCTATTTATCGCTAATCCTTCACCACAAGTGAAGACTATGTTTGATGCTTCATTATCTCGTCTTTCATTATCTAATCAATCATACATTTCTTCATTTTTTCCTTTATCAGACTTATTGGACTCATCTCTTCATTGTGTCAGTTCTATTTCAGTTCCTTATGTTCTCACACGAAGACCATTTGAGTAACCTACTATTTGGTTATAGAGTTCTCTTTTTCTCCCTACTGAAGTCTAGTCTCCAAGTTTCTATTGAGAACCTCCATGACCCTCCCCTACTTCCTTAACCAAAACTCTTCACTTCCAGTCATCTACAGGATAAAATTCCAACTTCTTGCTTGGCATTCAATGTCTGCTGTAATCTGACTTGCGGCAACTCTTTCCATTTTACAACTTCTCTGTTTAAACCTTCTGATCTTGCCAGACTGATCGACCTCATCAATTGGCACCTGAAACTTTCTTCTATATTGGCCTTCTGTTTCATGACCATGATTTTTCCTCTCTGAATTTCCTGTCATCTTCCTTACAAGAGAATTTACCATGGCTGTGAAAAATTCTGTTGGTAATTATAGTCCATGACGATCATTTTTTCCCTCAACTCCTATAATAACACATGTTTAGCACCTCAAAAATGTGAATTAGTACTCTACCTTTCTGATTTCATTTAATCCTCACAATGCTATGAGGTAGATAGCATTATTACAGGTGAAGAAACTGAGGCCAAAGAACTGGTCCCAATTCATGTAGTAAAGTCACTGGTAGAACTGGAATCCCAATTCTTGTTAAACCGAGAATAATCCCCATAGGACACCACCTCTTTCATTTCCTGTCTTCTTTAAAGCAAAAATCCAGCACAATATTTGCACACAAGCAGATGTTCAGTAATTATATTGATAAGATTGCTTAAGTACTACCCCTGATTTTCTAGTACTCACAGACTTAGCTGAGCATGTTAGACATCTGTGTCACCTTTTTACATGGTTTAATCTATGATAACTTTGGAGTTAGCAAAACTAAAATGCCTTTATATGGTTCAGACATTAGATGATTTCAGGTGATGAAGTCTACCCTACTACTTCTGGGCATATCTTTGTTCTGCTTCTAATAATCAGGAAATAAAAATAGGCAGGCTAATTGATGGCTTATAAGGTAAAATGGACTATTTATAGTTCTGGAGACAGATACTAAGGCAGCAGAATGAGATTTTTCTCTCTTTGGCAAGACTTCAGTAAAAGAAACCATACAAAGTTAATCATAGGAGATCAAAAGGATCCTAGTGAGGAAGGGTAAAATAAAAAGGAGGTGGCACTGGAAACAATCTATCTAGGAAACGGCATGCTCCTGCTCATACAGTTGCTTAAAGCTGTCAGATCCACCCCTGTTCTAACAGCTGTCACCATATAACACGGATTGTCATAGCTGAATGATTCATGGTCTGTTTAGAACAGCTTGCGCAGTCCAACCCACTCAATTCAGATCCCTCTCGCATCTGATCTTATTACTCATTTCTCTAGGCTTCACAGATATGACATCCAGCATTGCTCCCCTATGACTAGTTTTTTATTTGTTAATTTTTTGTGATATGGTTTGGATTTTCTCTCCTAGGATGCTACCCACCTGCTGAACAGTATGCTCAATTTTTAGGTCCTACACCTTGGAGCTACTGTAAACTGTCTTATTTATCTTTTTTTCATTCATTCTTTCTTTTTTTTTTTTTTTTTTTAAACCTCCACTTGTTGAGCTCTATTGGAAAGATATGAATGAGATTCAGAACGGAAGGGAAGAGAATAGGGGAGGGAAAGAAATAAGAAGAAAAATACCACCCCAAAACTGTGATGAGCAAGAAGTCCTTGAAAAGTTACCTTATAGAGAAAGGAAAAATGCTAAAGTTGCAATATTAAAGCCATTCCCCAGAGATACTCTTCTCTTTACCAGGCTGCATTCATCATTTTCACGGCTTTGGTGTTCCTGTGCTTTCCATCCTTTTTGCAAGGCAAGCTACTATTTTCATCCTTCAACACTTTGCTTCAATGTATTTTCCCCCAATTTTCCACAGCTAATTGTTCCCTCTTGTTTCCACTACTTCTTTACGTGTCCAAGACATAACAGAATGTCTGGCATATACTAAGTATTTGTTGTTTGATGATAAAAGACATCAAGATCAACATGGAAGTGCAATCTGCACTTCATTCGCAAAAATCAATTTGGTTCCTGGTACTTTTCTCATGTAACCCCATTTTTCTTGATTTCAAGGAAATAACTCTGGACTCATAAAGGAAGCTCTGTTGTTACCATTGGCACAGTAGGTGATTTTCAACCCCACCGGTGAAAGAAACATTCCCCTTCCACACTAAAGCTCAGGGCAAGCTTAATGGGAACAGCAGATTCCCCATCCTACCATTTCTATTGCAATGAAAACTAAATTACACTGTGAGCCCAAAGCTGCCACCAGTCTCAGTGAATTGGGGGAGGGGAATAGTTAAAAGACACTTCTGCAGAAGACGGGGGGGGGGGTGGAGTGGATTTAAACCTTGCCTTATAAGAAATATTAGAAACTCACGTAAAACAGCTGCTTCCTCTGTACATGTCAGACCCGATCCAGGTGTCCAGCAGTGACCTTATCCCTTGGGTGTCGGGCCATCACTCAGCACAAATAAGGGGGCCAGTGCCTTTTTGGGCATCCCTCCTCATGCCTCGGGGCCTGCTTTCCCTTAGGGGGACTGTCCTCTCCCCCCAGCACCAACCCCGTTCCCCCTCTGCTGGTGCCACCACGCACCAGTCTTGCCTTCTTCCCGCAGGGGGCCCTCAGGCTCTGGTCGGGGTCAAAAGTGGCGGCTGCTGGGCTGTCAGGCCGCGGCAGAGGAGGGGGCGCCGCGCTCAGGCCCCACCGCCAGCAGGTTTCCTAGTACTCTCCGGGACAGAGCAGGAGACGCAGGCCTCGCGAGGCCACGGGCGGCCGAGGCAGGCCTCTGTGCGCGGCGGGGCTCCCCGCCTCGGAAAGCGCGCGAGTGCCGGGAGTTCAGTCGCTTTCCCACAGCCTCCCGCAAGCGCGGCCCCAGAGCTCGCTGCAGCCCTCAGCGCCTTCCCGGCCCGAAGCACGCCGCGGCGAGCCGGTTGTCCGCCAGGACTTCTGGGTCAGGCCGCCCGCCTGCCGGTGTCCACGGCAATGCCCCGCCTCGCGCGGCCCAGTCCGGCCACTGCGCCGGGCCGCGGCGTGACAGCTGGGTGCCCAAAGGGTTAAGCCGGCAGCGCTGCACCGGGTGTCCCCTGCGCGCTGCCGGTCGGCCGCGAGCCGGCCCCAGCGCGCACGCGCCCGCCCGTTACCTGCAGCAGCCTTCGCGCTCCTCCTCCACCTGGCCGCTCTCTCCGGGGGCCGCCCCTCAGCCCGCCCCCTCGGCTCGGCGCCGCGCACCCTGCCGGCTACTCCGACGCGGCGCTGGAGGAGGGGCGTGGGCGATTAACATATATTAGCATACCAGCGCTTGTCACGTGGCAGCTCCAGCCAATGGTCACTCTGAAGAGGCGGGGATTGGACTGAACACGCCTTAGTGCTGCTCCAGGCCTGAACCGGTGGCCATAGCAACGGCTGGGAGGGCGGGGAGTGGGCAGGCGCTGCAGCCCAGTGGCCCCCGGGGAATATTTGCCCTACCTGAGCTTCGCGTGGCAACAAAATACTATTTCCCCTCGGCGTAGGGATAGGGCGGCCAGGGAGATTCAGGTTCGGCACTTATGAGGAGTTAACCACGTGTCTTAACACTTTTCTGCAAAATGTGTAATCTCGGGGTAACCTTCTGATGTCTCTGTACTCTTAACCTGACTTGACAGAGAAAAGCGGAGGCTAGAGATGAGGTCCCTCATCCAGTCACACAACCGCGCCGAACCGCACACGCAGAGCTCGGTCTGAGTCCATTTCTGTTCTTCAGCCCCAGGCCGTGTCTGAGTTATTTTCTCCAGTAGGGGTCCCTCAATACCTCCTCACAATTCCAGGTAGGCAAATAGTTGAGAAAACCCCTACATCTCATCTGTACAATGCCTTACTGTTTCCTTATAACGACCTCTGAGGCGAAATGAGGCTTACAGAGGTGATGTGACCTGCCTTAGGTCAAAGCATTAAACCTAATGTTTATTATAATTTATGTATGCTCAAACTCACTTCAGTAACGTTTAAATTCAATATCAACTCGGCGATCATGCTATGACCATTTTACAGATTAAAACACTGAGGCCTTGGCAAATTAAGCAAATTGCCTAAAATTATGTAGTTGGTAAGTAGCAGATTTAAGGTTTGAATCCGGTTTTACCTGGCTCTAGAGCTAGTGTCGTGGTTTCATTATATCATGTTAGTTTCAATTATGCTTGGCCGTTAGAAACCCTTCTCTAATACATCTTTCAAGATGTGACTGTGTGAGTTCTTAATTATGATTCCAACAAGTTTTGTGACTGGTGACTTGTTAAGGTTATAGTGGCTAAATATTAAAAGAGAAAAGATAACCAGGTTGGTAGGGGCGGTCAAGCATTTGTCGCTCCACTTTTACCCCGTGTGCGTGTACACTCAATAGCTCGCCTAAAAATAGAGTGGTTTTAAAACACAGTCATCTGCATATAGACTGGTTTGGCTCAGTGGTAATCTGAACGTCAAGTAGTATCTATGAATTACTGGACTGGGCCTATGGCTCAAATCAAATAAACTATAGAGACATTTTACAGGATTATCCAAAGGTAATTTTGTACCTTTCTTAGACTGACTTACTTTCTTCCTAAACTATACTTCCTACTTCAGGACACAAATAGAGGCAGATGCGACTGTGTGAAGTTAAGCAAATTATAAAACATCTGTACGCTTAAATTTCCTTCCTTGTAAAATAGAAATGTTCTGAGAATTAAATGAATGCATGTACAAAAGCATTTAGTCCAGGCCCTGGCCCAGGGGAAACCTCCATCATTGCCAGCTGTTACCATTTCTTTAATCGTCTCCGTTTTCTTTGGACCAGACAACCTATATGTCCAGGCTCTCTCAAAGCTTCTAAGCTGGCTCTAGAATTCTGAATCTGCCTCCATCCTGTGGCCAGTTAAGCAGCCTGTTGTGCCAGTGAAGGCTTGTTATCTCTCCAAGTGACATTCTCTTTTGGGGGACCATAAATAATTCCCGGACTCAAAAGAGCTGGTTTCTCTCGCACGTCTCCTAGCACCAAATTACCAGAGTGGCTCCTTCTGCAAGGAGCCTTGACAAACAGCGAAGCCATAAGTCAGGCCCCTAGAAGCACTTTTATGAGCGTCTTAATGAGGGAGATGAGCTGTCATCAGGAACTTGTCCCATCTTTCCTGGGCACAGGAAATGAGCTCTTTGTGCTCAAAGGCTTTCCAAAGCTGAGGCCCAAAGAATTTTCAGGAAATGGGCTGGAGATGAGACTCTGTGACTCAGAGAGTCCTGGGGTGAAACAGCCCCCATCCTGCCATTCGGCCGAGAGGCTCAGGTTACTCATGGTCTTATGGCAGCAATAGCACCAAAGAGTGGCTTGTAGGTGTGAACATTCGTGTTCCCTCAGGGTGTACACTCGAAGCTCCCACCGCCAATGTGGAACAATGTCGAAGAGCTTAAGCACCAGACGTGAATCCTGTTTCTGCACCTCCATGTGCTGTGTGATGTTAGGGAAGTTGCTTAATCTCTTTCCATCTTGATTGTCACATCTTCAAAATGGGACTGATAACAGAGCCCGTCTTACAGGCTTTTATATGGATTAAATGAGTTGCTAATATGAAATGCTTAGAGCACCCTACGGTGAGCACTGAAGGTGCATTTGGTAATTAGACAAGAACATTTAGCCCAGTACAAAGTACTTTCTCTAGAGGTAACTGCGGTTTTAGGTGAGGTGCCCTAGACCACCTGCCAGACACTGCCATCCTTGGACCCTTCTGACTTGCATATACATGGTGTCGAGGAGGAGGAGTAAGAAAAGGTCCTTGGGAACTCTACTTTGTACACTGCGCCGCTAAATTCCTTGCTGTGTGTGCGAACTTCGCCAAGTGGTTTTACATCTCTGAGCTACTGTTTGGTTATTTGTAAAGTGATCATAACTTCCTCCTGTGGTGGTTCTGAGCATTTTATGCACGTGCTGAGGAGGTGCTGAGGCTCTGACATGGACAGAGGCCTGCTTGATCCAAATCAGCCTGCCCTTTTACTGAGCTGTTTCTAAGGACATTGTTGGCTTGCTTTCTTTTTTTTTTCTAAGCATGGCATTATTTTTAAAAATTAATTTTATTGGTGCATTTTAGATATACATAATGATCACATATGTCATAAGGAATTTGTACCTGTGCACGATATATCTCAATTCTTCTTTTTCCCCAACCCCTTCCTTCCCTTCAACTCCTTTTCCCCCTTTCTTACTTACGAAAGTTTTGTTTCCCTTCTATTCTCTTTTTTCTTTTCCCTTTAAAAATGAAAATGACGTTTATTGAACACTCACCCTGACTTTCTGCTGCATAAATCATCTTATTAAATCCTCCCACTAAGCCTAAGGCTCAGGGAGATTAAGTAACTTGTTTAAAATCACCGTGGGTATCAGCAGCAGAGCCAGAATTCCAGCCAGGACTGATTCCCAAGACCGTCCTGATAACCCATGTTGCATACAGACTTCCGACACCAACTTGGCTCTTAGAACTCCAGGAATATATGTGTCATTACATTTCTTTAGTTTTTCTCCTCCATACATTTGCTCATTCTCCTCTGTCACTCACTAGTACCTTGCATAGTAAGTGCTCCATGTACATTTACTGAATGAGTGAAAATAAATGATAGTGGCATTTTATAATGATGAAAGCTTTTTATTTTGGGGACTGTCCCTGTGGGAAGAAAAACAGCTGGCGGCCCTCCTCCCCACCCCTGGCATCCCTTCCTTGCTAAATAAATAAATGCAATGCCTCCTTTCTCTGCCATGGAGGAAGCAGGAGTCTGGGGTTCAGACATGTGGGACAGACATAATAATGACTCCTCTTCAGTGTATATTTGGAGAGATGTCAAGGACACTCTTCAGGGCTCTATTAATATGCATCAGTAGGATGATTTCCAAATACAGTGGTGGTCTTGGTGTTTCCCAGGGCTGCCATGACAAAATACATTACTACAAAATAGGTAGCTTTAAAAAAAATCTTTGTACAGTTCATGAGGTCAGAAGTCGGACATCATGGTGTCATTGATGTTGATGCTTTCTTAAGGGACCAGAAGGGAAGTCTGTTTTGTGGGTCCTCCCTCACTTCTGGTGGTTGACAACAATCCATAGTATTCTTTGGTGGATGCATTAGTCCAATTCCTGCCCTGTTGTCACACTGGGTTCTCCCACTATATCATGTCTAAATTTTCCTCTTCTTATAAGCACCTCAGTCCCCGGACTAGGGCCCACCTGGTCCAGAAAGACCTCTCCTTAACTCGATGACATTTGCAAGAGCCTATATTTCCAAGTAAGGTCACATTCACAAGTACTGGAGGCTAGAACTTGAATAGATTTATTTAGGGTACAGATTCGAGCCACAACAATGTTTGAGAAGAGTGGAGAGGAGATATAAAATGAAGAAAAGAGGATCAACAGAAAGGGGAGATGGTCTATTAAGGTCAGAACATATAGACAAGGTGGAGTTACCAATGGGATCAACCTTTTTCTTCTTGACTAATTTTATTCTTTCCTAAAGAGGTCTGCATAGGCTTATAGTATCAGAGCTGGAAGTACCTCTGAGATTCACTCATTCGTGCCACAAACATCATCAAACACTGTGAAGAGCTAGGCATTCAGAGAGAAGAGATATCTCTGAGGAAAATGTGGTCCAGAGGGTAGATATGAATCATCTAATATTACATATCAAGTTAAAGTATAGCCAAAAACAGAAGGGCGTACTTGGCTCTAATCTTGAGCTCTTTTGATGCCCACTAGGAAGCCCACTATCTCCCTGGGCATGACTTCTGGTGAACAGGCAAATCTAAGTTTCTAGAAACCATTCTTGTGTACTATCTACTTCCCCAATCTCCTATCAGCTGATCCAGTATTTAAAAGGCTTTAGAATCTTGGAAAAAGCTAGAAACATCCTTCCTGTGTGAGACCTGGTAGCTTTTCTTCACCTTGATCCAGTTCTGTAATCTTATAATTATCCTTTTTAGGTACAAAAGCAAAATTGAGGATAAAGGAGCTTCTTGGGGACGCATCATCAGTTTTTGCCCTCTGTGTCAATGCAGAGGTCACCATAGAATTGATTCTCAGAAACCATTTCTTCAATGAATGGAAACACATCTCCCAAGTTAGTGCTATGTGCTATTCTGTCTGACTGTTCCAACAGCCGATGTTCAGTGATAGTGTCGAGTTGGTTTAAAATAACTGAATCCCACCCTTAGAGTCACAGTTCTTTTGACACGAACACCCCATTTGTCACTATATCATTAGAAGAGATGGTGTTTTGATCCTAATACTGGTAGCTGATACCAAAATGGTCCTGCCTGGAGCTGTCATGTTGTGAGCTATCAGCCTGGAGCAGTGAGGCTGAAAACTGGGGCAGGCTGGGTCAGAGATGAGGTCAACCCAGCAGGAGTCGACAGATCAGAGCAGGGGTGAGCAGGAGGTCAGATGAGAGATCAAAGTCCAGGAACTAGGGCAGGTACAGTCAGTCCTGCCTCTCTCCACTGAGGCCTGGAGTGCCTTGGGAAGGTGTCTCACCGGCAGATCCTGTGAGCAGGCTTTCTGCTCAAGGGTCCTCAGAGGGCTGTTTGTAATTCATTTGGATTTGAATTCCTCTCCTCACAAAGGAGTTGTCATCAGTCAACAGTCTTCAACAGGCCTTACAGTCACATAATCAGATCAGTTTTAAAATCACGGAAACAGCCTGGCTTGTTCTAACTACATAGTCCGAGGCTTACTGCTGATGTTTTAGATAGAGAGTTTTAGGTTTAAGGACTACCTGTAATCTGTGTGGCTGCTGACATCTTGAGAGACCATGTAATGCTGTGGCTGAAGGTGGAGACAGTAGAGGATGACTGTTTAGTTTGCAAAAGTTCAGCCAACAGCCTGGGGAATTTGGGTGAATTTCTTAACATTACTGTGCCAGTATATTACCTATTACAGGGAATAATACTATTCAACTCATTGGTTTAATATGAAGATTAATGATTGGTTGTATGATAAATCTTAGAAAACTAAACAGTCAATAAATGTTACTGATTGTTGAGCTTTTGATTACTGGGACCACATAACTGACATACACATCTTAAAGGCGGATTTATTTTTGCCTACAGATCCAGGGGTTCAGTCCATGGTTAACTGGCTCCAAAGCAGAAACATCATGGTAGAAAACTTGGCAGAGGAAAGCTGCTCACTGCATGGCAGCCAGAAGCACCGCACAGGGGAAGACTGCCAGCGGGAGATATACTTCCCCCAAACATGCCCTCAGGGGTACACTTCCAAGTGGGCCCATCTCCTAGTAACATATTCAGACAGACCTTACTCTTACAGTAATGAGCATATTCACCCCCTGATGAGTCTAGGACCCCATAATCTAGTCATCTCTCCAGGAATCTCTTAATCTAGTCAAGTGGATGATGAGTTTAACTATCACATATTATCTTTCCTTTTACCAAGCCCTGAAAGACATTTGGAAACATACTCTGTTCATTCATTCATTTAAAATATTTGTTAATAAATATATCCCAAGTACTCCTACTAGTTGGGACTCTTTAGACACAAGTCCTCTCCAGTTTATAGACTGGCATGGAACCGTTATAGGAGGTACCATTCCTTTCCCTGTCTTCAGAGCTCTGACCCCTCATTGGATTTACCTGTGGTGTCCATAAGCATAGTGATCTTCATTTCATAATGCTTACATGGAACCAAATGGAAAGAACATAGGAATCATTCAGACTTGATGTTCCATTTTTCAGTGAATGACATTTGCAAATTACGTGTAGAAGGTACTTTCTGTTGATGGCCTCTACAATCTCCAAAAATGGCCTTGTTCCTCCTGTATGTACAGAGCTGAGACAAGAATTGCAAAACATATATGTGGTTCTGCCTCCAGCCTTGGTGACAGATGAAGAGTCAGGGTGGGTACTTGTGAAAGCTGAGCCAATCACCTCTTGTCTCCAAGTCCTTGAAGCCTTTCTGCCTGGTTCTAGTTTCCTTCCTGAATGGAGGGATATAAGATCTGGAGACATTAGCAGTGGAAAATTTTCCTCCAGTGACAGATTTATCAAGGGACTAAAGTTCCAGATTGTTTCCTTATTCTGGGACTCAGAACAATCTCTAGTCTTAGGTCCTGTGACATTTTTTTTTTATCCTTTCATTAATCCTTCATCGACTGTAAATCAGATGAGACTTGTTCTCTTCTGGCTGGAAGGGCCCCAACAGCATGTCCTTCCCGTACTCAAGATGTTTGTTTGCCAAGAGCTGCTCAAGAAAGAAGCAAATTCAAGGTTTCTGATCTGGCATTTTTGAGACCAGAATCCCTAGCCCATCTCTGGAGACTCTCTCTCTACTTTAAATGAGTTTTGGGGTCAGGCACTTTTATTTTTCGTTTGGCACTAAGGAATGAAATCAGTACCTTGCACTTACCAGGCAGACACAACGCTGCTGAACCACACACACACACACACACACACACACACACACACACACACACACACGCACACTATCAGGCAATTTTACAAACCCAGAGAAGAGGGGAGGGCTGAGAGTCATATAAACACTAGTTAGGTGCTTGGTGAAGCTGTCATGGAAGAGACCTCTATTTCTAGATGTCTTTAGAGGAATCCCCTAGACAGCCATAGTCTCTTCTGTCATTCTCAGCACTTTTGTCCCCCCACAATTCCTCAGATACTAACATACTTTCCACCTTGAGTTAAATTTCTTGATGAGGCCTTGTCTGTTCCTCCTGGGGTTGTTTGGGGGAGTAGGAAGCAGGAAAGTGGAGTGCTGATGTTTGTATCCTAACATTATCGAATCTTCTGGGGCTGCCTTTCCTTTAGGTCTGCCCGTGTATGGATCAGGGATTTAGCTCAGTGGCGCCGCACCTGTTTTACTTTAGGTCTGCCTGTTCTACATGCCAGGGAGCTGATGTAAATGACCTCCTTTGGCACATCCTTTGCTTAGTTCGGTATCTTTTCCTGTGTTTTGTGGATGGAACTGACATTTGGCTGTTTTGCACCAGTATAACATCCAGTGATTGTCAATTTGAGAAGATGTTTTCCTATTGGTTTTCAGCCTTTTATTTTATTTTATTTTATTTTTTTTTTTTTAGGTTTTTTGAGACAGGGTCTCACTTTGTGGTTCAGACTGGCCCCGAGCTCAGCCTCAAACTCACATCACAACAATCCTCCTTCCTCTGCCTCCCGAGTGCTGGGATTACAGGCATGAGCCACCATGTCCAGCACTGTGTTATATGGTACTGGTTGCTGTTGGGGTGAGTCTCCACGCCCAATATTGTATGTGGTTACTGGGGAATCGAACCCGGGTTCTTGCGCTTGCAAGACAGGCGCCGGAACCACTGAGCTAAGTCCCCGGCCAGGTTTTCAGCCTTTTAAGGACTCACCTTTATCTCCCCTACATCCCCTCTTTTCTCTGTCAGAATCTCCCAGAACTCTGACATTTCCAGCAACTAAAAGGTTACTATTGGTCTAGCAGGGACTACGGGGTGCCCCTCCAGAGCTTAGACTACGATACTTGGCATGCTTTCCATTTTATTCCTGCCTGTGCCATGATTGGTAGATATTTTAAATAGGCTTCTTATTTACAGAAAAGATTTAAAGAACTTAACTAATTTCATTAGTTTTTTTACTTGGTTATTCATTCATTTAACAAAAATTTAAAGGCCAGTTTGGGGTCTGTCCTGGGCTCAGGGCTGAAGCTTTAATGCTGAATAATATATGAAGACTCCAGGTTGTTGGAGAGACAGATGAAACATTAGAAGGTAAGTAGGTTAATTAATATAAGCCAAGTGATCATCCACAATGGGAAAATCTAAAATCTGAAAAGCTCCAAAATTTGAAACCATTTGAGTACCAGTGTGAGAGTATATGGGGCATGACTTCTGATTATACTCAAAGCCTAGGAGACATAAATGCATCTGAGGACACTTAAGGACATGGCTCTGCTCTCAGAGGCACGTGTGTGATGGGCCATGGTTATAGAAGATGACTTAACCATGCACGTGTGGCACACACCAGGTCATAACCCAAGTGTTTTGTCTCACCATGTCTAATAAGCTGATAATGGCCATGATAGCTGCTATAAACTAAAAACCATTGCACCCTTTCAGTACTATTTTTGTTAAAGAAGTAAAGACACAAAGCCCTTGAGCTCTAGAGCTGAATCTCCAACTCTCCTGCCTTGATGCTACCCTTTTGCTGATGATAAATGGCTCCATGTGTTTTTCTTTATTAGTGAATTAATTCACTCATTCATGGCACCAAAAACTGTATGAACTAAGCTGGCTCCTCTCCAGGTATCCCTGGGTAAGCTCGGCCTTGACACAGCACAAGTGGAAAATTCCACCCTTGACCTCATGTAACAAGATGCAGTCAAAATACAGGTGCAGTAAAACCCAGAAAATATTGTATAAAATACCTTTTAGACCTGTATAAGGTATGTAGGAAACATAAACAAATCTGAATTTGTCTTTGGATTCCATATTCAAGATATCTCACTATGTGATATATCCATGTCCTCAGTCCCTCCCCACATTTGATATCTGAAACATTTTTGGTCACGATCATTTTGAGGAAGGTATACACGTATTGTACTATCAACTCTGATGAGTGCTACAAAGGGAAAGACTATGGTGGTAAGAGAGAGAATCGTGAAGGAACTCATTTGGGGGGTTGGAATGACTCTGAAGAAGTCTTTGGGGAGAAGCAGGTAAGACACAAGGGCCCAGAATATACAGGTATGAAGAATCTGGCATTAGGTGAATGTGTCTTCTAAGGCCACCCAACTGAGAAGGACAGGGCTGGCCCCTGGGCTTCTGTCTGTCTGATTCTAAAGTCTATGTACTTTCTTTCTTATTGGATTGTTTTGCTCCTTCTCATTCACCCACCTTTCCTTAGATCCTTGGGGATGCACAACCGGCAATCTGTTCCAATTTGCTTATTACTGCTGCCCTAACTATGCCATAAAAATTTTTCTTTGTAATACAGGGCTTAGCAAGAGGTCCCCTGCCACTTTAACAAGTAAATCTTTCACTAGACTAAGTCATCTAATCTTAGGAGGCAAAAGAATATAACAAGACTGCATAAGGAGAGTTTCCTATGAGCCAAGCCTTGTGTATGTGTGTAGGGGGTGGGGGCACAGCTTTTACTTCTTGGCTACACAGATAATCTCTTCTTCTGGTGCTAGTTTTTCCTGCAGCACCTCTGATGTCAGCTTTGTGCAGGGCCTTTCTACAGCACCTCCAATCCTGGACAGAGCTGAGTAGCCCTAGGGTACCTAGCATCTCCCCCTAGGGCAAACAATCTATGGCCAAGGGAGAAAACCAAGGGGCAACCCTCATGAATTTGAGCCAAAGGAGGGTTACAGGCCAAACAGGAAGAGGAAACTCGTCAAGAGAGAGAATGGCAGATATGCTACAGACAGATGGCCTGGCTGTGGTAGAAACTAACTCTCCCCCAGTATTCATGATCCTCAGTGTTAATAAATGTTCGGCTGCCTCTTGGTGGGTGGTGGAGGATGGGAGGGAGACAGAGTCTAGATTTGGGGTGTATGCCAATTTCTGTGATAAAAATACTCCCAGGGCTGATTTCTAGGTGATATCAATAAATACAGCATGGGGTGTGGGGGGAAGAATGCGTGCATAGTTCCCAGAAGCCTATGTGAGTCAGCTCCAGGTCACTGCTGAGCTAGCTCCTTCTTGTTTTTACCTGTACGAAGCTCCCTTTACGTTTCATTATGGTAGGTGGCTACCTGGCTAGGAGCTTTATTTCTCAGCCTCCTCCTAGTGGAAATGGTTACATAAGTAAAATCTGGTTAGTGGACCATGAATAGAAGTAATGTGAGCAACTTCTGCCACATCCTTAATGAGCTTCTGGTTGATCCTACTTTTTTTCTTTCTTCCTTTCCTGAGGCGGGACTCCAACATGGTGCAGATGGTGTAACACGATGGGGGCCAGTAGGACCAGTTAATTAGAAAGAACCTGGCTCTTTGGACAACCTCCCACAGCAAAGCTACCTAGCCGTCCTGGGCTACCCATGTACTTCTGTACCATTCTGCAAGGGAGGTATTAATTGGCGGGCACCTTAAAGCTTGTATTTTGGAAGCCTTCCTTGGTGGCAAGTGCCTTAATCCTGGAACTCTGGATAGCTGAGGCAGGAAGATCACAAGTCCTGGGCAACTCATGACTTAACAAAACCTTGTCTTAAAACGAAGAATGTAAAAAGGTCTGGATTCAGTCCTCAATAGCCAAAACAAACAGATAAACAAACACAACAAAAAACATATTTTGGAATCTCTTTACTATGGTAATTTACTCTGAATACTAACATTCAGCTGTAGATCTACCTGAGAACTGATTCTTGTGAATCTCCTTACCACAACCCCGTCCTCCTTTTTAAAGGGTCCCAAGTGATTCTCTCCATATTTTAATAAAAATATTAGCATTTGTTAGGCTAAGCTAACAACTCCAAATCTCAATGGCCAATAACACCTAAGATTTATGTGTCACTCAAGTTGAATGACAGCTGAAGATCATTAAAGCATTGGCTTGACGTGTCTTCACATTCTAGGTCTTGAACAGAAGGAGCTGCCTCTAGATCGGTTTGAAAATGGTAAGTCTTGCAGGGATTTTTAAAGTTGCTGCTGGGATCTGGCGTACATTCTTTCTCTTCCATCTTGGCCAATGGAAGCCAAGACTGACACCAAGGAGCCAGCAGGGGGTCTATTCCTGCCACAAACAGGAACTGTGAATTATTGCAAGGGCTAGAATGGGTAATCCTTTTACTGAAAATTCAGCAAATCATCTGGGATAGTAATACAATCTACCCCCCAAAAAATTGCGGAGTGAAAAACACGTGTCTTGTGTGGGGAGGTGTTATTATTATTGTCATTTCAGAAATGATGATGGTGAAGCTTAAATAGCCACATGGTTATATGTTCTTATATGTGCTTTGCAACTGAAATACCTGAGAATCTCCACTCAGCTTCTTTTCTGTGGATCGAGTTGTCATTAATAAAATGTTGGAGATAATGCAGAATACTTTCTGTTTCTGCGAGTCTGTTTTTGGAAGCTAATCCCAGGAATTTGCAGAGGGTTTACTCTCAGCATAGAGAAAGAGAAGAGAGGGCTATGGGCTGAAGTTAAAAAGTTGAGGTGCTGAGTTAGGGGATCTGCCACTCGATATCTATTTTAAGTAAGAAAGTTATTTAATGTCCCCCGGGTTTCAGCTGTTTGTGCATGGAAAGGTTAGAACACGCAACCCCTTCCCTGGGTCTTAGTCCATTTCCTGTTGCTATCACAGGTAATTTATAAAGAACAGAGGTCTATTTATCTCAGAGTTCTGAGGGCTGGGATGTCCAACAGCATGGCACCAGCATCTGCTTGGCATCTGGAGAGGGTCTTTTGCTGTGTCCTAACACGGTGGAGGACAACACAGGGCAAATGTACTTGGGTACAGCTGGGATCTTTCTTTCTCTTTCACCAATAATACTTTCTTTTTGTTTTACCATCACCATTGTGATGGCCCACTCATGATCTTGTCTACTTCTAATAACTTTCTGAAGGTTCCACCTCCAAATATCATTGACGACATATATGTTTGAAGATTAAGTTTGCAATATGTGAACTTTTGGGAAACACATTCAAACCACAGCAGGATCTACAAAGCTAATATTTCATTTCACTATTCCCAGGGAATCTTCAGAAGCCTTCCTTAAAACTACCTCAGAAGACTGTCCTGATAAACTTCTTGCCTCTGTTTGTTTGTTCTTTCAACCATATAATCAAAAGTAGATGGCATGGGGCTGGGGAGTTAGCTCAGTGGTTCCAGCGCCTGTCTTGCAAACTCAAGGACCTGGGTTCAATCCCTGGTAACCACATACAGTGCCAGGTGTGGTGACTCACACCCAGCAGCAACCAGTACCACATACCACAGTGCTGGGCGTGGTGGCTCATGCCTGTAATCCCAGCACTCGGGAGGCAGAGGCAGGAGGATTGCTGTGACGTGAGTTTGAGGCTGAGCTCAGGGCCAGCCTGAACCACAAAGTGAGACCCTGTCTCAAAAAAACCTTAAAAAAAAAAAAAGTAGATGGCATGTCCCTGAGCCAGGTTTTGCTGGAGACACAGGGATGGTTCAGATCCAAGCCTTTGTTTCCAGGACTTCACAGTCTATTGAAAGGGGTACACAGGAATATGGATAATGGTAAATCTGAGATAAGTGACCTACCTATAAAACAAGGCAGTCAGGCATATGAAGGGAGTATATAAAGATGCTGTATCACACCTGGAGGAAGCAGCCTCCTCAGCCTCAGTGTGGTGCCAGGTGTGTGTGTGTGTGTGTGTGTGTGTGTGTGTGTGTGTGTGTGTGCGTGTGTGTGCTGGGAGAGCAGAAGGGAGAAACAGGGGGAGGAGCAGCCAGAGAGGCGGAGGAGATGACTCCAGGCTGGGAACTGTGGGACTTGTAAGAGGAAACATCTTGCAGACCCGCGGACACCTGGGACTGAGCCTGGATGGAGATGTAGTTTCAGGTTGTGTGTTGCATGACGTTTGCAAATAGATGCTCACTTTGGCCACCAAGCATATCATTGCCCCTGGGTGTTGGTCCAAGATCAGGGCCCTGAATTCTCCACAGCTTGACCACACAGGGTGGCCACACACACCAACATTTCCCAGCTGTGATAGGGCAGGGAACTGGCCTCCGCTAGGCGCACTCACGTATACACCGGCCCTGCAGAACAAACGTGCAGCAGCAATTCTGGTTTATGGCCTTGTCTGATGCTGGAACACGTAGAGAGGGCACCAGGTCATCCCCGGTGTGGGGGAGACATAAATCAGGCAGTACCCTGCTTCCTGAGGCCCCAGCCACGGAAGAGAGGACCTGCCCAGCGCTAACTGGGATCAATTACAGGCTCTTCCTCTGCCTGCCCGAGTTCCTTCAAGTTGTGCAGGGCGAGAGCCCCAGGAGTCAGTCCCTGCCGAGAAGCAGCTCGCAGACTGTGTCCATGACAAGATGCAGGGCTCAGACTTGGACAGGGTGAAGGGGAGAAAGGTATGTGGAGAGGGTAAAACTAATGACAGTGAAACAACAGCCTCTCCTTTCATTGATTGCAATGAGCTCGACTCATGCCAACTACTATTATTTTATTTTAGACTCTCAACAGCATTCTGAGGTAGGGTCTATTGCTGGCTTTATTTTTGAAAGTGTTTTTAAAAATGGTTTATCAATTCCATTTTTTGTATAAAACACGTGTGTGAAACCGCCAATCGACACAGGACTGTAATCATACGGGAGGTGCTTTATCAAACTTGGTGTCTAAGAACAGACCAACGCGGTTTATGTCCACAGCATTGTCTATGCACTTCTGGTGAACTGTTTTAAAAATTGCCACGTGTCCCCAGTGTTGTCTTCTCCCTGGTGATGGTACAAGGACAGGAAGGAGGAGGACTGGGGACAACCCTAGGCGGTTTTCTGCTGCCCCTTCTTTCCAGTCAGAGATTTGTGGATGCAAGGACTCATCCCCAGCTATGGTGGCTTTCATGAGGGAGTCCAACTGTGCCTCCCCAGGGATGGTGAGCTGCGCGCGGAGTGAAGTGCTTGACTTTGAGATTCTTGGATGCGTTCCCTGCCAGCTCCAGCACTCCGAGTGAGGTACACCAGAATTGCGGCACTGTAGACAGTGGCAGTGGCACCCACTCACCTGTGGCTGGTGGTGCGAGTCTTCAAGTGTCTTTGGATGCGGCCCACAGGCAACTGCAGCCCAGCCCTCTGTGAGCGTGACACTGGCCTTGACCTCGGCCTTCCCACTATCCTTCCCAGCTTTGCCTCCGGCCATGGTCTTGGCCAACTCGGCCTCAGCTCGGGGAGTTGACTGCCTGCTACCGCTCTTGCAGCACTGGCAGCCACCGTGGGAGCCATTTTTTTTTAAAATCAAATTTACTGGTAAAATTTAAGTATACATTCTTTTCTTTTCTGTTTTAAAAAATCGAGATAAGAGTCTCCCTTTGTAGATCAGGCTGACCCTGAACTCACTGTGCAGGTCAGGCTGCCGTTGAACTCAGGGCAGTCCACCTGTCTCTGGTTTGCAAGTGCTGGGATGACATTATTTTCACATTCATCACTGTGGCTTTGTTTTACAGAGGAGCCAACTGAGGCTGAGTGACTTGCCCAAGGTTACCCACTCAGGGAGTGGTGGAACCCCAAATTCAAACCCAGGTCTGTTCACCTCTTGAGTTAGGTTCTAAAAAGATGCTGCAGGCCTAGATAGATTTTTTTTTTCCTTTTGGAATCACACAGGTTTGAATCAAATCCTGGCTTTGCCACTTCCTAATTAAGTGCTCTGAAGCAAGTTGCTGAATTTCAGAAGCCTTCGTTTTCTCATCTGTAAGATGGGAATAGCAGAGCCTGCCTTGGAATATTATTGGGAAGACTGAAATAATATATGTAAATACTGGGTAAGTGGTAATGACACTACCTTTACTACCATCCCTATCTCCCCTCTTACTTTTTTTTTAACCTCTGTCAAGTGAATGAGAGAGTGTGTGTGAGCGCTAAGGTCTGAGTGCATGAGAGAGGTGGCATTTGGCACCCTGAAAGGGATTTGGTTTAGTTTAACACAAGAGGAAGTAACAGAACTGAAAGCAAATAAGAGAAGGAGGCAGATCATGCAAGATGACTTTATTACCATAATAAAGACGTAAAGGGATTAGTCTGAGGTCAAGCAGGAATCATCGAAGCATTTTGTCCAGGTAAAAAATAAAAACACTTGGCCTTACATGTCCTGTGCTAGATACTGAGGTCGCAGAGAGATGTTTCAGGTAGACCACCTTACTTTTCCTATGACTATTGTACTACCTAAGATATAGCAGATATTTAAAAAATTTTCTGTGCATACTTATCCAAAGTCAGTGTTTTATCGAGGCCTGCTTGATCATGAGAAGCAGATGTCCATGCCCACTAGCTCGGGGAAAGGTCACATATTCTAGGGATAACTGTGGATGTTATCTATGCAAAGCCAAGGGCAGCGACTGGAAGTGGGAGATGATCCTGGAAGAAGGTGGCTCTGTGTCTTTGGCAGGCAGGATGCATAGGTCACCAGCACCACAGTTTGCCTGCATATCCCTTATCTGTGTCTTTCCTTCCTGTGAGCCCCTCATATTCTTAGTTTTGAATTCCTTAATACTTTTGCTTGTACATAATTCCTTTTAGTCTTCCTGGGTCCTTCTGTATTATGAACTCTCAGTCTTAAATTTTTTTGATAAGTGCATTACTATTATTAGTATTACTTTAGTGCAAAGTATATAGTAGAGAATCTAATTACCAAAGCCTACCTTTTCCCAGCCCAAGTCTGGAGGAGGGAGGTGGGTACCTTGTCTAGAATCTTGAATAAAATCAGGAATGTTGTTGGTACTGCAATCAAAGTGGCCACTATGTTACATAAATAATTATCTAGGACTGGGGCCTCTGCCTGGCAACTACAAGGTCCCCAGTTTGATCCTTGGTACCACATATCACAATGCTGGATGTGGTGGCTCACGCCTGTAATCCTGGCACTTAGAAGGCAGGATTGCTGTGAGTTTGAGGCTCACCTAGGCTACATAGTGAGTTCAGGGCCAGCCTGAACTACAAAGCAAGACCCTGACTCAAAAAAACCAAGACCAAAACCAAACCAAAACAAATAATTATCTAATCTTAAATTGTGAACATTTCTTTGAAGAACATTTCTTTTGAAGTATAGTGGTCTAGAAGAGAGTGTGACAGGAAGACCTAATTTAAACTGAATAGAGATGGGAGTTTCTAAAAGGCCAATGGCTTTCTTGGAATACAGGCTAAGTTGCTATAATAAAAAGTCTTCTAACTTCTAATAGCTTATCTTACTTGCGATATGCATTTGTTTTTCTCACTTGGATAGTTCAAGTTGATGGATTTATTCGAGTTCCCTTAAAATGAGGCCCCCATCTGTGGCTTTATGGCACCAAGGGTGTTCACATCCCTGAGGTAAGAATGCAGAGTGCCACAGCCAGCTTCGATGATGGGGAATGGAGAGTCTCACTGGGAAGCCATGTTTTATATTAAAACCCTGGGAGGTACTGACAAGAAAGGAGAGCGGGAGGGAGCTCATTGAGGGCAATTTCAAGCCCCTGTTATAGGTTCCCTGCTTTTGGGCAAGAAGATAAAAAATGCAAACAGCATTAAATAGCTAAATGCAGTAGAGAAATCCGATGAAATGGGAAAAGGGTGCTCCCTGAGCTTGGTAGTAATGGAGTTCCTCGGCTCTGAGGGAAGGAGTCAGATCACAGAGGGTTGAAGATGACAAATGAGGACATGGAACTAGAAATAGTCTTTGATGAATGATGAAGAAAAATGTGATGTTTATATACAGTAGAGTACTACTCTGCTATAAAGAAAGATAAACTTGAGTCATTTGAAAGAAAATGGATACATCTTGACACCGTAACATTAAGGAGAATAAAGCAGGCACACAAGTTTAAATAGTCTCATAGAAAGGAAACCCAAAACATAAATAAATATCAAAATAAAAGTCAGACAACAGGAAGTAGGAGGGTAGATCTTTCTTAAAGGGGAAAAGAATCAAGAGATGTGGGGAGGAGGCAGAAGGAAGGGAAAGGGAATGAAAAAGCAATTAAGATGCATTTCATGTACGCACCAACTCTACACAAGGAATGTAAACTTTGTATACTGCAAACATGTACTTCATAAACAAAAATGGTCTGAAATAAAGAGTAATTTAGAGGACAAGGGAAAGAAAGAGGCAGAAAAAGTCCCATCTGGAACAAAAGAAGAGAAGCAGACTTTCTTTTCTTCCCTCCCTCCATGTTTGGGAGTCCAGTCTGGACCTTGTACACCTCAGTCCCTTGTCCCCTTCCCCGTTATGACTAAGAATATTTGTAGACAAGGAGGAATATTTTGATGGAGGAGAGTTTGATGAAATGAGAAAGAGGGGCTTACCACCCAGTAAGGGAGGGAGTGAGGATGGGCGGTGAGGCGAGGCCACCGTGGATATGGGTGGGGAAGAGAGTCCAGCCATTCCTGCCGGAGAGCACCTTTCTCTGAGTGAACCAAAAGGTAGGGGATTTCTGGCACAGAAGAGCCAGGTGGCTAAGCAGGGGAGAAGATATCTGGGCTTCCCTGTGAGGATTCAGGCAGATTCAGAGTCACGTAGCTTTGACTTACACGTTCAGAGACGATAAAAACCAGACTAGTTGAGAGATAAAGGAAGAATGTTTTATAGAATCAAAAAAGGGAAGGGGATGTCTCTAGGTTCCAGGAAGAGTCTGGTTCCAAGGAAATGGACAGTTCTGTCAATGATGGCTCGATCTATGGGATGCACATGGAAGCAGGGAGGGAATGTAGAATTTCCTGGGGTGAGGAGTGGGAATTCTAGACGCTTAAAAAGGAACTGAATCCCTGCACCATTTCAGGCGGATTGAAATAGCTTCACTGGCATCTCAATGACATTATTATTTCATTTATAGCCATAAATTGGCGAAGCATTTGAATGGGGTGTTTGACAGGGGGCATTTGAATTACCGTTCGGGGAGTGTAACACTCAGAATCCCATCAGAACACAGTTGACACAATTGAGATAAACGCACAAAAATTTAATGAAAAGTCAAATTCTGGCCCATTGTAGACTTTTTGATCACCAGAGCTGTACAGGAGCGTGGATTGGGTTTAGGGAAACCACAGCCTGGACTTAGTGATAGCAAAGCCATCCATAGGTGTGAAGATCTGAAAGCAATTTTTTAAACTCAGTCAGAGGAGCCTTCATGGAGAGGGTTGAAATCTCCAGCTGGAGGGTGCAGCATCTAAGGCAGCCTGGGAGGGGAAAGTCAGAGGAAAACATCCTATCTTTGTCTTCCTTCTGCCCGCCAGTCTCCTGCTAGGGCTCCTATTGGCTAAACCCAACAAGGAGCCAAAGAACATGGGCGCTCATTGGTGCAGTTCCTATACGTCAGCTCTCTTGGCCAAGGGCAGGGCGGAAGAAGGTGGACAATAGGTCGGGGGAGGGGAGGTAAATGGAAGAACACAGAAAGCTTCTGTGGGATTCCACCTGGTATAAATGCACCATGGACTCAGTATCCTTACCTGAATATCTGACTCCTACCAATGCCGCTAAGAGTAGAAACAGAGGCCCTACTTCTCAGAGTGTTACAACAACCTTGGCCAACAACACAGACATTCGCTCCTCTTCTGTTTCCCACAACTAGGCATGATGTAGGGGGCTCAGGGAGCCGCAGGATCGGGAGTCAAAAGAAGGACAACGCACGGTTGGGGCAGCAGGAAGAAGCAGATGTGCGTGCCGTGCACAGCAGGGGAGAGGAGAACACCCACTGTCCTGGCCTCTGGCGTGTGGCCTCAGGCATCTGCAGTAGCAGCGGGCCCTGGCCAGAGCAGCTGTGTGAAATCAGGCTTGGAAGGATGGATAATCTTCACAGAGGAGGGTGGAAGGACCCCGGGGTCAGCAAAATAGCAGGGCTGCTGTGGGAACAGATTCATTTCTTAGCATGAGTGAGGTGCATCCTGGGAACCAATAAAACTCAGTGGGGACACTTCATAAGGGACTGGACATGATATGATTGTTCAAAATCAGTGTCCCAACTCCTCACCTCTCCTCTCTTCCATTAGCAGATGGCAATAGCCCTGCTCCACCTTCCTCGTCTGGGACTTCATTTTTCCAAGTCCCCAGGTCCTGTTTCTGGAGAGTAGCCCCAGACCTCAAGCCTTCAGGAAAGAAGAAAGATCTTTCCACAGGGAAGTTTGAATCTTGCCTTAGATCAGACTGGGAAAAGTCAGCCCGTAATTATTGAGGAGGAATAAATATCGGGTCCTGACTCCATCTCTGCCATTCGCCTTCTTGCTGGACCATAGTCTCAGTTCTCTGGGTCTCAGTTCTCTGTTCTGAAAGAAGAGTGTTAGATTTGGTGAACTCTGAGTGTCTTTTGGGGGTATTCCCTAAGTTTCTGAGATCTTGGGAGGACTGCTGGGAAAGAAGAGAGACATGAAGAGGAGTTCTAAAGAATTTCCCATCAAACAGTGCCTTCCTTTTTTCTTCCCAGTTGAGGAATAAGAGTAGACTAAGAAAATTTTCTGGCTACCATAACAAAGGGGAAACCAAGGCTGTACAATTTTAGTGTTTTCTTCCTTTTTACCTGACTTGAAAGTACTCTTTTCACTTTTAAAGAAGCAAAAGCCAAAAAAGCAATCAAGACAGTGAAGTTAACAATTTTGCATTCTTTACATAAATGCTCTAGATTATATCATAGGGAAGGACATAGACACACACTATATTACAATATTCTGTTTGTGTTCTTCTCCCCATAGTCTGTGGGCTCCCCAAGACCAGAGACTAAGATAATATCGTAAATATTAGATGGTTGAGGTGGTTCTTTTTCCATCCTTGACTCAGGACCAGTTGAGAAGTATGCCGAAAGCTGATCTTAGAGACTATATTTTAGAGTTGTAGATACATGAGCTTCTGAACAGTGAACTCCAGAATTAGTTTTATGCATTTCGTTGAAGACTCTGGAGAGAACATGTCGTTTCTCCTTGTGGATGGCCTGTTTTAACAAAACCTGGAACAAGAAAGAGCAGATTAAAATGTGTACTCCTATAAGGAAGGGAAAAAGAAAGCTGAGGGGGGCCCGGGCTGTCTTCCTCAAACTTGTCATTAACATAAGTCCTACTTCCTCCCTGAGGAGACGTGATGGGGGGAAGGTAAGCCAGGAGTTAGACTGATGGGGGTTCCTCGGCAAGCAAGAAAGCTCAGGAGTAAGAAGCATTCTCCCCTAACTATGAATTCAACCACCTTCATACAGAGCAGTGACTATCTGCCACCTTCTCATCTGCTACTACCCGTCTTCTTTCTATGTTTCTTTTAGGGGTAAAGGAGTCACTCACGCACAGGGTCACAGAGTCTGCTTTTCTATAGGGAAAATGAAAAATAATAGTCTTGCCCTGGGCTGTGGAGCAGATCCATGGACTAGTAGTCAGGTGCACTTAAGGCTGACTTTTAAAAGGCAAGAACCAAAGAGACTCTGTCTTTGATAATGAGACGGGGAGAAAGAAAAAGGGGCACTCAGCCTAACACCAGGTCCAGACTGAGCTCCCTAGTAGCTCAGGTAAGCTTCGAAGTCACAGCAATCCTCCTCCCTCTGTCTCCTGAATGCTGGGATTGTAGATGTGAATCACCACTCCTGGCATTGTGGTATGTAGTTACCAGTGATCCAACTTGGGACCTTGCACTTGCAAGGCAGATGCCAGATCCACTGTGCTAAATCCCTGCCCTAAACAATACTCTTTTTATATTGAATCTTTTCTGCTTTAATCAGCCAGAGTCAGATTCTGTGGGATATTATCAAACCTTGAGTGATGCAGAAATTTATACACAGAATTGTAATTGATTACAAAGCCTCAGGAAAATCTGAGAATTGGATATTCATTTGGACCTCTTTGGACCAAGGTTTGAAAACATCCAGCTGCTATTAATGATGGGACTCTGACAGATCAAACATACACTAATGAATGTTTTAGTTGATGAACTTAAAACTTTTAGTGTCCATTAAGGGCCAGGCTATAAGGCTGAGGGGTCATTGCTATATGGCAGTGTGAGTGGCACAGAGAAATCGAGGACTACGAGCTGGGTGGTCACTTCTGTGTTGTACATGCTCATATCCTAACATGACCTTAGATGTGCACCTAAAAGCTAAGGGCCCTGTATGACTATTATTTTAAGAATCTCAAATTTCTCCCAGAAGAGGAACAAAGAGGAGTTCAGATCACCAGAATCTGAGGCCTGTAGTCAACCAGTAGAGACCAGACGGGTGACAGGCCTGTTCTGCAGTATTTGGAGTCACGGAAGGGTCACAGCTGGAGGTGCCACTAATACAGCGGAGGAGGGGAGGGGCTATCCCAGCTTCCCCTTTTCTCTTTCAGTCTCTGCTCAAAAGTCAGAAAATGTAACTTTCAACCAATAAGCTTCCTCTGATTCATAACAGGAGAGCAAGAGAAGAAGAGAGCTGAAAAGCAGGAAAATTGTCTTCTCAGTAGTCTAGAGATGTTGACTCTAGTTGCACCACACAAGGAAGGCAATTACAGAGACAAATCCAAGAGGATAAGTAAATGATTTGGGATAAGGTCTTGTTGATTTCTACTTGTAAGACCTAAGGAATAGATATGGAAACAGACTCTGAGGGTGTTAGACTCACAAGGGAATAGTAGATTGCACTGGATTTATTAATGTGAATGAATCTCCTAGAGAACCTTATTTCATTAGGCTGGTTTGAGTATCCAGAGGGTTCTCATCATTTGCTCGAATGGTTGGGTGACTCTTGGACTAAACGATGACTTAAAAAACAAAGTTCAGATATCAGGATTGTGTGGTACGAAACAGAAGGGAGACTGGAGTACCGAGAACATTTCTGTGGGCAATGTTTTTCTTGTTCCTAGACTGTATTCCCAGAATGGAAGCAAAAGACAATCCCTTTGTGAAGGTACTGACAAATACATTAGCAAGAGGAGCACCGTCGTATGTGAAAAGCACTGTTGTGGCTGTTCTCTGTGAGGTTAGGAGCAGTAATAGGCTGCTATAATTGAAAAGAAATCCTTGATTTCAATAGGAATAGCAGGATCTTAGGGTGATAAACTCCAAGAAGTAGCACTTAACCAGCAGAGGCAATTGGACATGATACCCAAATAAGAATAGGAAAGGAGTTCAGATGCTGGATAATAACAAATGCTCATTCCTGCCCAGCCTTTTGCCTATCCATTGACAAATCTCTTTCTTTTAGTTCTTAAACTGTAACATAAAGCCTTTACTAACTACAATATAACCCACCAGTTTTTGTTGTCTTTTTTCTTTCTTATTTGTTTAATGGGTCATTTTCCTCTGGCTACTCTCAAGATTTTATCAATTATTTTCAACGTTTTGATTACGTCATCCTTTTTTTCTTCCCAGCTACAATTTTATTCAGTACGGAGAACAATGTTGGCACAAGATTGATAATGTAATTTTGACCTGACCTGGATCAGCCCTGGGTGCAGTCCCCAGAGATGACTGAAAACAACTGAATAATCAAATTGTCCCCAGTTTGTACCTCAGCATCCCCTGCATAGGGGCCCTGGAATCATCTCAAAATATCTAAGGAGTTTTGAGTATGCCTTGATTGTTTATGTTAAGATTTTCCACAGTTTTTGGGTACCTTTGCCTGTTGGGGCTGCAATTATCCATTCTTTAAGATGCCTTCATGTGGGAAAGTGGTCTCTGAATGGTGACATTTTATACTGCAGAGTGATTCCCATCCAGTGCCCTACTCATCTGTCTGTCTATCATTTATCTATTTTTAGTGCATATTTGCAGAACATAATGATTAAGTATATTTATCATGGGGTGTTTGTACATGAACATAACTCATCTTAATTTGTCTTTTCTTTGTGCTTAGCTTCTATAGGATTTTCTGAAATTCTTGGTGCTATGGCTTTACAATTTTCATGAAATTTGGAAAAATTTTGGTTTTTATTTCTTCACATTTGTCCTCCTCTTTGTCTTTCTAAGATTCCACTTACACATACATTAGACATTTCCATAGTGTCCCAAGGTCATTGAGGGATTGCTCATTTCCTTCCTGCTTTTATCTCTCTGCACTTCCCTTAAGGTACTTCCTATCCCTAGGTCTTTAAATTCACTAATTCTTTTCTCTTGTTTTAAATTTTATTCAGTGAAATTTTAATTTCACGTTTTGAATTTTTCAGTCCTAAAAGTTTCATTTAGTTTAAAAGATCTTCCTTTCTCTTTTTATTATATTTATTCTCCCCTGTAAACCACTAAGCATACTGAAGATACTACACTAGCTGGTTTATTGTTTTTGGTGACAGCAGCATCTTTCATTTCTGAGCATAGGTATT
>PVIR01009514.1:0-52960 GCA_004026965.1 Petromus typicus | reverse complement strand
AGTCCACAGGCTGCAGTTAGACAGCGGTGATGCTGAGGGACTGGTGGAGGAACACTGGAGAAACTATCTACAGAGGAACATCAACCACTCCCGGCTGAGCAGCAGAGAATGGCGGCTGAGGAGCCTTCTGAAGGGGAAGGGGAGGATCAACAGTCATTGCGGCAAAGTTCTTCTGAAAGGAAGGAAATTCTGAAAAAAATGGACAGAACTACAAACATTTGTAGAGAAGATCCACCCAGACAGAGAAAAAGGCAACTGTGACATTCACTTGCTTCATGATAATGTCATATAATACTATGGAACAGTGTTTTTTGTTTTTTTTAAAAAAAACAGATTTTTCTTAGGCCAGTTTTTAGTTCTGAAAATGTTGAGACAAAGTGAGCCATAAGCAGGTCCTACAGACTCTCAAGGAGAGAAAGGACACAGAGAGCCAGATTCCTGATGTTGTTAGGGAAGGAGACTCTCCTTCCAGACAGGAACCACCTTCCATTTCATCTTCTCTCCCTGAAAGTCAAAGATGTCAACTTGAATGAAAAGTATAATGTGAACTTGTTTCTGGTAAACTAGGCCCATTCTATAACTGAATACACTATGAAAATTATTAGTGCTTCTGGAAAGTGACACACATTAAGCCACCTTTTTATTATGAAAAGGGGTACTTATTAGTAAAGGGGTGCTTTGGGGGGTTTGGAATGCATTGTGAGTATATCCATTACTTCTTATGGAAAAAAATGGTCTTGACTTACAACCAACTTGAGTATAACCAGCCCTTGCAAACAAATTGAGTTCATAAGTCAAGGGTCCACTATATTTTAGAATGATTTGCTGAGCTCTCAAAAAAGTAAATGAAGGGGCCGGGGAGTTAGCTCAGTGGTTCCGGCGCCTGTCTTGCAAGCTCAAGGACCCGGGTTCGATTCCCCGGTAACCACATAACAATACTGGGTGTGGAGACCCACACCCAGCAGCAATCAGTACCACATACCACAGTGCTGGGCGTGGTGGCTCACGCCTGTAATCCCAGCACTCGCGAGGCAGAGGCAGGAGGATTGTGATGTGAGTTGGAGGCTGAGCTCAGGGTGAGACCCTGTCTCAAAAAAGCTAAAAAAAAAAAAAAAAAAAAAAAAAAAAAAAAAAAAAAAAAAAAGTAAATGAAATAGGTAGGAGTTGGGGTGTAGTAAGAAGTGAATGAAATCAGAGAGGAAGCAGGGAGAGCAGTCTTGCAAGTAAGGAAGGCCTAGAGTAAAAATATTCATACCACAAGCCTAGAGTTTCAGAAGCTGGAAATATCCTAATTATTGAGTCTCATCAATTGGAGAACCTACACTGAGATTCCTACTTGAATTTGGCCCTCTTAAGGTGCTACATTATTAAAGAAAGGCCAAAACAAAATCTGCCAGCCAGCAGAGGAAGCCCACAAAGAAAACCTCTTCTGCCACAGCAGCAGATGGACAGAAATTAATATTAACAGTAGGGATCCACACCACACCGTCAACCCAAGGATTTCTTTCCAGACTTGCTTTTGAAAGGGATGGGTTTAGGTTTATCCAACAATCGTGGTTAGAAAACATCAAGCCTAGAAGTTATGCCAGTGTTGTAGCGTCCCAGCTGATCAGCAAAACACATACTCTATAAATAAAACATCTTCAACCCAGATTTATAGGAGTTCTACAGATTCAGTTTTGCTAAATAGAAGTACAAAGTAATAATCACTAAAGGAAACAAACTGTAAATAAGACTCAGAAGAAAAGAGGAGAACAAATTTAGACTTATTTCTTTAGTTCTTACTGATCATAAAGTATACAATAAAATGAACCTTCAGATAAATAAGAGAAGCAAATATGAGCACAAAACAAAACTTATCAACAATGTACACAAATATTTGATAATTAAAAAACAGGATTTAAATATAACAGCTGATACCAAATCATAAAGGATGGCCTAAACAACAGATTAAACATACATGACAAAATGGTCATGAACTAAAATATCAGTCTGAAGAAGTGATTCAGACTGGAATACAGAGAAACTGAAAACATGAAGGGGAAGCTAAGTGATATGGAATATATTATGTGAGATTTTCCCATAAGTTTAATCAGAGTTGCAGAGGGAAAAAGCTTGGAAAATTAAAGGAGAAAAAAAATACTTCAAAAATAATGGCTGAGAATTTCCCAGAACTATTAAGCCATATTTAACAGATTCTACAGTTACATCTTCTACCACAGATAAAATAAAGAAAAATCTATATCCAAAGACATTATTAAAAAAAGAGAGAGAGAGAGAAAAGTTTTAAACAAGCCACTAAAGTACCAACAGTGGAAGCCAATGGTGAATGAAATAAAACTTTTTCATTGTTTTAAGAATTAATTTTTCATTTACTGAGTTTATTGGTACATTCTGGATTACACTGTGATCACATTCAACATTAAAATTTTGTGCCTGCACATGATATATTGTGATTTTCATTGTTCCCATTTCTCTGCCCTCCTACCACCCTCATCTCCCTATATACATAATCTTTGTTTCCATTTTTTGATTTTACTATCACAGTTTTTTTCCCTTCTTTATTTTCCTCTACCCCCCTCCCTTTTCCCTTTGAACATTTTCTTCCTATTTCACAATAACTATCATACATTCTAGACATCATTTACACCTTTAGATTCTCCTACTAGATAAGCAGTGTGGTATTTACACATCTATATCCTATTTATTTCACTTCTGAGTATGTCCTTAAGATACATCCATTTAAGTATAAATGTCTCTAATTTATCATTCTTTATGGCTGAGTAATACTTCATTTATGAAAATAACACAAACATCTTCTTTATCCCCCGTTGATGGGCATTTGGGCTGTTTCCAAGATTTAACTATCACAAACTGAGCTGCTTTAAATATGGGTGCACATATGTCACTGTGACATGATGCTTTTAATTTTTTTCATGTATATACCTAGCAGGGGAATAAGAAGGTCAAATGAGACTTTGAGTCCTAGTTTTTGAGGAATCTCCACACTGATCTCCACAGTGATTGCACCAGTCTACATTTCCAACAGTGGAGAAGGGCTCCTTTCTCCCCACAGCCCCACTAGCATTTGCTGTTAGGTGTTTTTGTGATAGCAGTCATTCTTTCTAGAATGAGATGGAATCTCAGAGTTTTTTGTTGTTTGTTTGGTTTTTTGTCTGCATCTCTCGAATGACCAGTGATGATGAACATTTTTTTCATGTTTCTTTGCTGTCTTTATTTCTTCCTCTGAAAAGTGTCTGTTCATTTCAGATGCCCATTTTGGAAGTGGGTCTTTAAATTTGGGAGGGCTGATTTTATAAAGTTCTATATATATATTCTAAATAGTAGTCCTTTGTCTGAGGAAAAACTGGTAACATTTTTCTCCCAAATTGTAGATAATCTTTTCTTTCTATTGGTGGTTTCTCTTGCTGTGCAGAAGCTTTCTTGTTGTTAGAAGCTTTTTAATAAGATGAGTTCCCGTGCAAATGAGATTTTGTTCATAAAATCTTTCCATATGCCAATATCTCCAAGAGTTCTACCTAACCAATCTTCCAGCAGCTTTAGTGTTTCTGATTACTACAAAAGCCACTGTGATAAAAACAGCATGATACTGGCAAAGAAACAGACCTGAGGATCAATGGAACAGACTGGAAAATAAAACAACTCCAGATATGCTAAACCACCTCAACTTTACCAAAGGAACCAAATACCCCAGTAGAGGAAAGATAACCTATTTAATAAATGGTGCTAGCAAAATTGGGTTTCAACCTGCCAAAGACTAAAGCTAGATCTATGTCTTGCACTATGCACTACACTAAAATCAAAGTGGATTAGAGACTCCGAGTATTTTTTTTTGTACCAGAGACTGGACTCAAGACTTTGTGCTTGCCAGGCAGGTGATGATCTGCGGAGCCACATCCCTGGGCCTGAATTAACATTTCTAATATGTAAACAGGAATACTATACTCAGAAAACATATTTCAAGAAATAATGGAAATAAATTTATTTTAAATCACCAATAACAATTTGCTACCAACAGAGCTTTGCTGAAGGAAATTATGAGAGATAAACTTCGAGAAGGTAGTGATGGATGTTCTGAGATGCAGGAAGTACTGCATGAGCAAATATAATGAGCATTGACTGTATAAAATTGTAATAAATATATCCAGTGATCCCCTTGTAAGTATCTTCCTGAAAGAGTTAAGAAATATTACAGTGATACATGCATACCCAGGCAGATAGCCATATGAGTCATTATTACTAAATCTTGGAAGCAACCTAGATGTAGATCCACAGATGAATGGGTAAAGAAAACATAGTACTCACACACAATGGAGTACTACTCTGCCATAAAGAAAGATGACCTTTAGTCATTTGCAGAAAAATGGACAGACCTAACATCATAATGTTAAGTGAAATAAATCACACAGACACGCATGCACTTAAATAGTGCATAGTTGCTCAAATGAAAAATCCAAACTATAAATTAAAAGGGCAAAATAAGGTAGATAATGGGAATCAGAGAGATCTTTCTTAAATGCCTGCACATGTAGTATTGTTTGAATTTTGCAAGTCAGGCAACTGAAGACAAGACATTTTCAATGGTTTCCCCAAAGTCAGACAGCTTGTCGTAGGATTTAGTGGTAGAGCTGGCATTCAAACTCCAGGATCTGCCGACCTCAAAGCCTGAGCACACGCCCTCTACTCTGTCTTCCACTGCCCGTGTCCCTTTATGTTGTTCCCACACCATAATTTCCAAGCCATGAGATGTATATCATTTTGATTGCTTCTAATCTTGCCTGAACACCCTTGCCTGTTCCATGCAGGGTGTTATTTCCTCCTTCTAGTCACTAGAGTGGTCATCCTGAGGAAATAACACCCTGCATGTAACAGAGTGCCTAATTCTTATTTCTGTGCAAGAGAGAAAAAAGTATGCTTCATCAAGTTAGTAACCATAAAAGATCAGGAATATATGTAGTGCTATCACAAACTATGGTAGACACTTAAGTGTTTTTAAAATTATTACAAAAGTCACAAATGCTAATAACCCCTCCTCAAAATACTTCAATTCAAACACAACTAGATAATTATTCTTGGCATTGTTTTACATGTAAGTTTTTTTTTTTTAATTTAAACATTCACCTTATTTTTCAATAACTTCTTATATTCCAAAATGCTCTGATCAAATTTTCATAAAGTAATCTGAAATCTGGGTGCATCAGTGTCTGGGAGTAATACATGTGGCTCATGAGAACTCTCAAATGCCACCTCATTATGAAAAAGCAGGTTCTTACCTACTGTCTGGTCTTTATTATAGAGCAAGAAAGGCACATCCTCTAGCCCTGTCTCTGCTCCTCAAGTCGATATAGCCATGTTTCCCTTGCGCCTCATGTGCCTAACCTGTAATATAGTTGAAACACACGGAGCTGTAGAGATGTTGTTCTGGAGTCCAGCCATGTGCTGCAGCACTGAAAGAGAACACTGGATAATGGATGACTCACTGTGCTCTGTCTCATCCTCAGATGAAAATAATCCTTCAATAAAGAAATAACAGATAATACGTGAAACACACGCTTGCCTAGGATTACAGTCTCTGCTTCCAACAGATATATTCTTAAAGTGTTGTTGATAATCAGAGACGGGCCTGGTTGGTTATGTCCCAAATGTTATCTTTTAAAAACAGAGACTCATATGCTATTGTGATGTGTCCTTTCATTTAACATAATTTAGAATAAAGTTTAAGACTGCAGAAAATGGACATCAGGGAATGACATGGGAACTGATTATTTTTCTGGCCAAGAACTAGTTTTGTTCTCGATTATTGATATTTCCAGTCCAGAGTCAAAATGAATAAAGGAACAGGAAAAAAAAAAAACAGCCTTAATTGCCAATATAATGCCCACAGCATCAACAGATGTGATCCCTTGTAATGAAGCATGTGGGTCTAATTTGGCATCGCCAACCACTTGGAGGATCTCTTTGCTGAGTTCTTGCAGGCTATCCTTCTAAACCTATGCTTGGTTGGCACCTGTGCCCTGTTGAAACTGGCACACCACCCTCTGGTTGGGCACGGTGCCACCCTAACAGATGGCCTCGAGAGTCATCCTGCCAGAGAACTACTATTGTTTCTAGCAAGTTTAACTTAACAACAACTGGCATCCACTAAAGAACAACAAAATGGTGGTCTACCTTTCTGTGCAAGATAAACTATGACCTAAAACTTCTATGGCTAAAACCGACATGTCTGAGTCACTTCCCAGACTAAAGGGAGGGAGGTGTGTATGCGAAAAAGCAGCCCTATCTCAAGAGTGCATCTTCACTGAGGTGTGAGCAAGAAGGAGGACGCCACACTCCAAGGGTCCACAGTAAATTCAACATTCAAGTCTCATATCCTTATAAGTAACGATTTAAAACATCATCCTTTGAATGAACTTTCTGCTTGCTCGCCTGCTTAGGTCTGTCCCACTGATAAAGCACACTTGTTCCATTAGCCACACTTAGAGAATTTAGGAAATTATTTTACGGAAAACATTTTATTTCAAAGCATATGTATTTATACAACATAGCTAGAAATTTCAAATATGAAGCTCCATGAATGCTTCATATCAAAAATTATGAAGAGAGCTAGCCCAAATCATCCCACAAGGATGATATATACAGTGGGACCACAAACTGCTGAGGGAAATCATGGCACTTGGTGATACTATCAGAAACTGAATGACTCTTTGTGTAAGTTAGTTTCAGTCTATCTGAAAGAAAAGAAAAGTGGTTTTAACTTTCATGAGCACCTACTATATGTACTAAATGCCATGAGATATATAAAGATTCCTCACCTTGCACAATTCTAATATGCATGAATTTCAGTCACTAAATTTACTTAAAGATCACCTGATAAACTACTATGGAAATCAGTATAGAGATTCCTCAAGAAACAAAAGATATGCATTCCATTGGATCCAGCTATTTCCCTTCTAGGAATACTTCCCACAAGAGTTAAAGACATCATGCAACAGTGATGTATGTATACCTATGTTTATAACAATGCAATTCATAATAACTGAATCTTAGAAATACACAGATTAATAAAAAGTGGTTTTTACATAAGTTGGAGTACTACTCTGCCACAAAGAAGGATAGACTTGGGTCACTTTAGGAAAATAGATACACTTTGAGATCATAATTTTAAATGAAGTAATTCAGACACAGCTTAAATATCACATTGTTTCTCTTGTATAAAAACTTTCTCTATACAGATCTCTCTCTCTCCCTCTCTCCCTCTCCCTCTCTCTCCATATATATATATATATATATATATATATATATATATATATATATATATATATGTATGTAGCTCCATACATGTATGTATATATGTATATATCACAGAAAATAAGAAGAGATCAAAGGAGAAGGAGAGGGACAAAATGATAAACAGTATTGTCATGAAGTGTGGACAATGTATCTAAAAGTACCCTGACAGTATAATTATCTTACATGTTTTGTATGTTCTTTGGCCTATTAGTCTGGTTTTTGATCTGTATACATGATAATTCACTTTATAAGTTCTTATAAATGAATCTGATGCTACAAAAGTGAAAGTGGGTGGAAGAAAGGAGGGAAAAGGGTTGAAATGTGTTATGGACATATAGCAATCCCCTACAGTGAATGTGATCTTTATGTACTGTCGACAGACACTTATGTGATAATATATATGAAGAACACCAGTTCCCCAATGGCACGATCTGAACTTCAGTTGCCACAGTTCATAGACTGCACATAATGGCAGGAAGGATAAACTTTACCACCAGCTCTTCAGTTCACGGATTTACTGTGTAATCATAGACATGCACCATGACTAGGAGTCAGTTCCATCATTTCCTTTGAAGTCTGTCAGTAGTTGGCCACAGAACATTTGTTACTCAGCTCATACACAAACAGCAAAGTGTGTACCTGTGTCCCCTGCTGGGCTTCCTGGTGAGAAAATCCATGTGACATCTTATTTACATGGATCACTGAAACAGGGAGTTGGCCAACATAGACAATGTACAGCAAAGAGGTAAGTGAAGTGGGAATCACCGGTAAGTGGAGTTATAGAACAAGAATCTGACATGGGCTTGCTGACAGTACTCCCACCCAGGAGCCCCTGTGCAAGAGCTGGGGCCTCAGAGGACGTGGCTGAGAGAAACAAGCAAAGTACTTGTAAGCAGGGGACAGCATCCCAGAGGAAATAACACTTAGAAAGCACCTTTGAATGGAAGCTATACTTAGGGATGTTGCAAAATAGTGAAAGTGCAAAAGATAAAACATCAAAAGTTGAACCAAACTTAGAAAAGCATATGGCAACATAACACTGCATAGAAAAGATGATCAGTCTGTCCCACAAGCCACACAAGAAGACAAACACTGCTCAGACTACTCTTGATACTATTATAAAAAGAAATAAAACCCATGAGAAGCAGAACACAAAACAGTGCATTAATACTGGTTTTATAATCTTGCCATTCCCCCATCTAGTCATAGCTAAAAGTAAGGGAGTTTGTGACATTTTGATAAAATGTTTAAATGTCAGAGAGTAGTAGTAATTTTGGCCATTAACCAGGACCACTTTGCATGGTTTCAACTCACCTGGTCATTACGGAAATGCACTATTGGGGAAAACATGGACTGCCTCCCATTATTTCATTTGAAACCCAGAAAATTTCTGGGGAGTAGATGGACAGTACAAATTTCACAAGGAGAAAGAAGAAGAGGAGGAAAGGAAAAAGCGGTAAAGTGAAGTGGTTAACTAAGGACCAGACAATCTGGACGTAATAGGTCCGTTAGTTATTTCCATTAAATGGCATTGCCTTCTGATATGACTATTTCATTAAATATAACCTAGAAATAGAACCTAATATATGTGGTAATTTAGTCTATAATATAAATATCATTTGGGAAAAGATGGATTATTATTTAATATGTGGTATTTGGTTAACAAGATAGGGAAAGTCATAATTTAATAAGTGGATTCCCCACTGACCTTAGAGTTTGTACATGAAATGACATAAAAAAAACCCTACATTACTAGTTCAAATTCTAACTCCTTTTATTAAAATTCCAGTCAGTTGTATCAAGAATATAATAGTAAAAGTGGTATCATAAAAGTTATAAAACATATTTGGTTGAGTTATTTGTAAAATCTTGAGGTGAGAAATGTTTAACATGTCACACAAATTGAAAGCTATACTTTTAAAGTCTGGGAAATTTGATTATATAAAAACTAGAAATTTTTCAAAATTATATACAGTAAAGAGTTTAAAGAAAATGACAAATAGAAAAATATTTTCCAGTACATATTCTAAAAGAAAGGAATATATTCCTAATATACAATAAGTTCCAAGAAAGCAAAAATGTAAAAAGGAAAAACATGTTAAAGGAAAAAAATAGCAAATAGCACCCAATAAAATAAGAAAAAATGACAATAAGCATATAACATTACAGTGGACCCTTGACTTACAAACTCAATTGGTTCTTAAGGGCTGGTTGTAACTTAAGTTGTTTGTAAGTCAATACAGCTGAGATCTGGATCTCTTACTGGGTAAAATAAAGGGCCCTTACCATAATTAACTTAAGTTGTTCATAGGTTAAGTCAGTTATAACTTGAAGTTCCACTGTATATTCAAACTGAATCATTTATAAATTTTGTCCAGTTTCTGGAATGAAGAAAATAGCTTATAGAATTAAATATGCTGTCTATATAAAATAAGTGTATGCTCTAAAGTTCTTCACTAATTTGAACAATAGGATACATTTATGTGACTAAGAATTTTGAAGTAGAAACCTACAAATTTGCAGGATAGATATTTGTCATTGTTGGAAATACTTAATATGTTTGCTCTCAGCCTAACAGACTCATTTGCTTTAATAGCTACTAAAATAAAAAATCACAGAAAAGCCATAACTGAGTGCAAGGGAAATACCCTACCTGGTGGTGATGTGCGACTGTGTCATGAAATCTTTATCTTCAGTGCTCATCTGAACAATGCCAACTCTTGCACTGCCCCCAAGTCACTATGACAGGCAGGGGGTGATGAGGGATGCTAACAAGGACCAAGCGGGCCACGCCTTCTCACTAAGCGTGTTGTCTCTCTACACAGCAGATGGCTTACCTCAGCCTCCCCATGACCAAGACACTCTGTCACTTAGTACAGAGCTCTGGAGACTGCTCCTCACTTTATGCTGAGTTCTCCATCCTTTACAATGGTCCTGGGAACAAGCAATCCTTCCCTAAGTTACTTTGAGGCAAAAATTGACAAGTTCCCAACAACTTACTGATTTGTAAACTTTCTTATTCCCATAGGGATATATGTTTTTCCTGAATATCGTTCTTTTCACAGAAAAAGATGCAAATGATTTCTTTTAATCTTGAATTTAATTTACTCTTTCTTTGTTCCCTTATGCCCTGTTGTAGTATAAACAATACTGCAGAATCTGGGTTCTGCATTAGGTATAGGATTCAACTATCACAGCAGAAACAAGGCTGCACTTCACTTCCCGGGTCATCGTGGTGTGTAAGTCTAGTGTTTAAAAAGAAACAGTGCCTGAGCATTGACCCGGACAGAATATACACCCAGTACTACCTTCCCTCTTCCCATCTTAATGCAGCTTCTCTCACAAATCATCCTCTGATTTCCTATTTTAAATTAACATATTTTACCAATAAGTACTACCATAGCAAAAGTGATTCCAAAGGTGAGTCCTTGGCTGTGGCACTTGACCAGATGCACAAAACAGGGTCGCCTGTCATAGCTCCTACTTGCACACTCACATGTGAGCTTGTAAAACAGCGATCTTAATCACCTTGCTTGTCCCTGGCCACAATGCCTGTCAACCACAACCTCAAGGAGGAAACTCCATTTCGGTTCATGTTTCAGTCTACGGTCAGCCGGCTCCGAGGCAGAAATGACATTTTGAAAGGGTCCAGAGGGAAGATGCTGCTCCTCCCATGGCAGCTAGAGAGCAAAGAAGGAAAGCAGGCTCGCAGAGAGAGAAACAGGGCTCAGGACTGCCTCACCTCCAACCAGGCCCCGCCTCACCTCCAACCAGGCCCCGCCTCACCTCCAACCAGGCCCCGCCTCCTGACCACCGGTCAGCCATAGCGCACCCCCACCAATCACCTAAAAGGCTTCTGAGCACAGGAGGCATCTGGAGAACACTGTAGATCTTAAACCATAACAAAAATGATCATCCCATATAAGGCTAATTTCCTAAAGTAGGAAAAAAAGAAAATGATGCTTATTTGACTTTATCATGTAAAGTCATAGAGGAAATAGTGCTTTAGTCTCAAAGGATCTATTCAGTGATGGAAGTTTTTAGAGCTTACAGTGACACATAAAGCCCATTGTGGCATGCGTGCCGTTGGTTCATCACCACTGGATATTCTTGCTTTCCTACCTCTGCCCTTGGTCTAGTGCAAGGCTGGCCAGATACTCTGTCCCTTACTGGTAATTCAAAGCAACTTTACTTTGTGGGCTTGAGCATGTTGCTTAATTTTCCTGGGCCTCAATGGTTTCCAGCTGTATGCAGCCGCTCTGTCTGCTCTACCGATGTCACATGACGGTATTTTGAAGGCATTATACAGATACAACCTCTTGTTTATTATTAAGGTACACATATTCCTCCATTTGATTTCCCCCTTTTTTAAATTCTTAGGCAGGTGGTCTGCAGAAACCAAATGTATTTTCTTCTGCATAAGAGGTGCAAGAATGACAATCTTGAAACTTCTGAATGCCATAGATTTTCCAAAGCACTCTTGTATGCTGAGCAGGAAGGGGCTTGGGTTACAGTTTTCTCTTTGTTGCAGTGTGGAGCCAGGAGGCTCATCCTCTGAGCTGTGGGAAGCCTTAGCGTTTCCAGCAGGTTGTTAAGACTGAGCGGAGACACGTAGAGAGGGAGCAACTGCACTTGCTGCTAATGAGCAGGTGGGAACTTGAGCCATTAATGGGAAAACATGAAGGCTTATTTACACCCTGAACTTGTAGAATAGCTCACACAAGTGAGTATGTCGGTACCTACTTGGCAATTTCAAGAAATTGAAGTGCCAGAATATTAATGTCATGTCTGTTAGGGACAATTAAAAGTAACAGCGGAGGGGTTGGAATAAAGGCAACATGAAAGACATTTTACTCAGAGGCTAGAGCATGTGTCAGGGTCTGGCAGCACAAGGCATCCTTGGTGTGACTTAGGGCTAAAGCTTGGAGCTTGGGTGTGACGTATGGGAGAAGGGTGGAGGGATGGCTGTGGCTCTGACAGTGGGACCCATGTGAAGGTCCATGTATGCTGGTGAGCGTGGTCTCCTCTCTGCCTCTGAAAGTCTGCAAGTGAGGAAATGATCTGAGGAAAACCTGCACCACAGGACGCACGCAACACTTCTGAAATACAATGTACATACTTCTCAAAGTTTTAAACATTTTCTTTGAATTTGTCTTTCTTCTTTATTGAGTTTATTGGTACATTTTAAATAAACATCGTGATCACATTCAACATTAAAAATTTGTGCTTGTACATGATATGGCTTGATTCTCATTTTTCCCATTCCCCTGCCCTCCTACAACTCCCCACCCTTATATACATAAGCTTTGTTTCCATTTTTTGTTTTTACCATCATATTTTTTCTTTTCCTTCTTTACTTTCTCCTACCCCCTTTTCCCTTTTCCCTTTGTGCATTTTCTTCCTATTTCACAGTACCTATCATATATTTTGGACTTCATTTCCACCTTCAGTTTCTCATACTGGAAAAATAGTATGGTATTTACACATATTTCACTTATAAGTATGTCCTCAAGGTACATCCATTTAAGTATAAAAGTCTCTAATTTTCATTTTTTTGTGGCTGAGTAATACTCTACTTTATTTTTTAAAAATCTTTATCCAGTCTCCAGTTGATAGGCATTTGGGCTGTTTCCAGCAGTTAGTTATCACAAACTGCTACAAACATGAGTGCACAAGTGTCACTGTGATATGATGCTTTAAATTCTTTCATATATAGTCCCAGAAACCTAATATCTCAAGTGTGTCATTCATAACATTAGATTTATTTGATACGTTATAATAGACTTAAAGCTTTTGAAAAATGGAATTCAATCCCCTTTAAAAATAAGACAAAGCAAGTGCAGTAAGGATAACACACAAGGAAAACTGTCTTCAAGTAGATGAGAGTAAAATTGAATGAGTTCTTTTTCTTCCTTTGGCCTGGACATACGTATTTAATTACATGCATATTTATCATAACACACTAGTATGTTGCTATCATACATCATAACATTTTCAATTCAGACTCACTGGGGGTGAGGTTTAGCACTCTATAGAACAAGTGCACATCAACACAAAACCCATAACCATGCTACTGGTTCTATGTAATTCAAAGACTCTAACACCACCAACTACTAGGAAATAGAACAAACCAAGTTAAGACCTTCAAGGAAAGCAAAAATAGTAGTGCCATAAATGAAACCATATGTTTCTGCAAAGCCACTGAGTTGTAAAAAGACAGGAACATTTGTCCTTGGGCATGATTCATTTACAAGATATGGCAAAGAAATGGTCCTAAGAACTCTTACAATAAAGAATATTCTTTAATGTAATTGGTTTCTCTTCCTATGTGTAAACTCAATGCTATAATATTGTGACTACCACACACAACCTTTTATTCATACTCATCAACTTCTGAACATACTGGGCTTCCCCCAATAAGGACCTGTTAGAAACCAACCAGATTACACAGCTCCTCCCATTGCACTGAAACCTGCGTAACTGTCCATCATACAACGCACACACCCTGTGAGCTGGGTTCTAAGCTCATGACTTTCATAGAACAGATCAACATTGCCTTATGTAGCACTGAGGCCGGGAAGGCATCACAGACACCTGGAGATGCTGTACATCCCTCACATTGTGTAAAAACCATAAGTAATCTAGATCTTAAACAGTTGCTTTCTCGGGGAAATAAGTGCAGCAAATCTAAGTATAGAAGAAAGACACTAGGAGAGAAACCATGGGCCTTCTGTGACTTTTTCTAACGGTAAATAAAGTAATTTTTGAATTGACACATAAAAAGTGTTTATATTTCTTGTGTTTATCATGATATTTTTAACTGTTTATCTGTTGTTTGTTTCTTTTCCCTAATCAAGGACGGGTGAGAAGGAGGCTCTGCAGAGGCCAAGGCACATACACTTGCCACATTCGGGCTGAGGCAAACTGTCACATAGTGGACGTCAGCTCAGGCCTCCTTGTCTACTTGGAATTAACATGATGTTCTTTCATTAGGCTGGAAAGTGCCAACATAAATCAAACAAAAATAGAAGCTTCCCCTACATAATAAGTAAAACACATGATAGACTAGAAAAGTAGCAAATTAGCTACAAATTTTCCATCTCATTGTTTTCTGTAAAATAAAATTTTATAATGAACATGCTCCATACAAGCTGTGCCGGTAGGTCTCGCTTCCAAAAACACTCACAGAGCAGTAATAAAAACCAAGCATGAACTCTAGGACATCTGCTATGGCATTGTTATCAAATGCAATCATTTTGGTCACAAATCTATACTCGCTTCAACTTTTTGTTGGAATATGAGTTCGTCTGCAGCAGCTCCAATCTGGCACGCGAGGACTGACAGATGCTCTGGTTTTACCTCATCTTCAACTTACATGGCTCCTCATTATACTAGCTACAGCTCGGCAAACTACGTTTCTGTTCTGGAAGGGGGACAAAATGCCATCTGTCTCTGCACGGTTATCAAAACGAATACTGCAGTGTGAAGAAACTCGGCTCCAAAATGGAGTTGCACTCCATCCACATCCTATTACCAATAATATGTTAATGTATGGATGTGTGTGTGTGTGTGTGTGTGTGTGTGTGTGTGTGTGCAGATTATATATGCAATATGCAAGCGCTCACTACTCAAGTTTTCCCATGATTCCATGATGTGCACATTTTCAACCAAAAAGCATATCTTATCTTCCCTAGCTCTATTTGTAACTGTGCGGTTTACATCATCTGACACTAATTACTAGCTAGAATGCAAGAGAGCTGTTCTCCCCAGCAAAAGGCTCCAAGGTCACTGTGCGACAGAAAGCAGGTGGGAGCTGTGCTGTAAAACTCAGGCTAGATTCAGAGACAATAGAGAGAAGGAGAAGAGAAAAAGGCTTTATAGAACTGGAAGGACAAGCAAACTCCATGTACATTTCAGCCTGTACCTCTGCAAATCAGGAGACGGGAAGAGGAGGAGGAGGAGCAGGGGAAGGGGGGAGGAGGGGGGTACACTGCAGAGAACCTGAAAATGGCACTGATGGTTCTGCCAGCGTGTGTGGCTTTGATTTCTCTGTTTCTTGAGATTTGAAGCACAGAAAAGGAAAAGAATTTTCAACCTGGAGAGGAATTTTGCACTTCAAGAAATTCAAGGAGCTCTTTAAAACCAGTATTTTCTTCAACTGAGGTGCTAGAGATCAAGATCGGTTGTATTGAAGACCTCAAGACTTGGTGACTTTGACTTAGGGGATATTCAGCCCTTTACTTCCAATCCTCTTGACATTTAAAGTTGCCTGCTCAGAGCCAAAAGCACATTCTTACCTGCAATTGATAGGAATCAAAGCCCCCTTGGCATCTACACGTGGGCCTTGTCATTTCCAAATTAAGTCTTTCTTTGAACCCCTAACCCCAGACATCTGTCTAAAACACTGATGAGGATTAGAAATCTGAATGAATGCTGTTTTCTTACTCCATAGCCAATTCCCTTGGATCTGTTTACATAACCTTCTGTCTAATTCTATAGTTCATATGAAATGAGCTTTTGGAAGCCTTATATGAAAGCCATCAGTCCAATTGCCATGCGGTCAGTTAACATCACTCTATCACATGTCATGGTCGCATACTGCCCCCTTACCCATAAAGCCATCTGGGAAATGGAGAGCCAAGGAAAAAACGTGGCCAGATCTACCCTGGTAGCTGGGAAGGAATTACAGGGAGTTGGGAGACCCATCTTGGTCTACATGGACTGGAAGTCCACTCATGCCAGCCAGGGCCATGTGCAATCATGCTTAGCTGTCCCACTTGAGTCCTGATATCCACAAGCCTTTGGAGTTCTCAGATTCCCCTTAGTTTAGGTGCCTCCTAGCAATATTTACATTTTTAAATCAGGCCTCACATCAGCAGCAGTATTGTCCCTTGAAACAGCACCTCTGATCCTCCTTCAAAACCCTTCTGGACAGTCCCATTGCACTAGAATCACAACTGGAGAATCTGGGGACAGTGTTGGGTATGAAACCAGGAAAGCCAAACTCCAGCCCCACCTGAGCTGCTAACAAGCAGCAGGACATGAAACAAATTTGCCGACCTCTACTTAAAGGAGCCTGTTCTTTTCTCAGGTGGAGATAATCATACAATCCTGCCTCTTTTATGGGGAGAACCCAGTTCCTGGCATGAAACAAACACTCAATGAATGTTATTTCCTAATATATTAAAAGATTAGACACCTAAAGTGTTGTGAAAGTATAAGGTAATATTCAGTATTCAAACCTCATTGCCAGTGTTACAGGTTAGACCTAGAATGTTCCCCAAAGTCTCCTGTGTGCAGAGGTGGAACTTTTGGAAAGCGAGTGGGTCACCTCAGCAGGGGATTCATCCTCTGAAGGGCTTAGAACTAAACATGCTGTCAGCAGTGACGTTTGCCCAAAACTATGAACTGGAGGTTTTATTGGGTGCAGGGCTCCTCCCTTCTTGACCATAAATGCAGCAGCTTGCTTCTGCCACATCCTTCCACTGTGAAGTGGAAGGCTTCTGCCTTGAAGCCTTGTATCATGGCCTGAGCGCTCAGAAACTGGGAGGCAAATAAAACCTCCCCTTTAAGTTGCAGGTGTCATATAGTTTGTCTAAGTGATGGGAATGTTATTAAGACATATAACACTGAAATTAATGTTTATCTCCTGAGCCTGGTGGTCTAACATAAGGGGGAAACTCAGCCTGCTGAAAAAGAAGAGAAAGCATTAGAAAATCCGCAGAACCTCAACAGCTTTCAATGGACTTCAAATAGCTTTCAGTGCACCAAATCCTTTAAATTTCTCACACTACAATAATGCCAGTAATGATCTATTACCACAATTTACTGTGTACCGACTGCAGGCCTGGTATTCACGTAGTTGTCACCATCTAACCTCACAAGAACACAGCATGGCAGCTGTGATTATCCCCACTTTACAGACACAAAGACCAAAGGTCAGATAGATGAAATGGCTCTCCAAGATCACACAGGTGACAGAGCTGACATCCAGATCTCTGGACTTCAAGATAAAAGACATAACCATATTCCTTTTATATCTAGTACTTAGCCCAATACCTAGCACTTACTGAATGTCTAATTCAATCGGTGCCTTTGGAATAAAGGAGTAACTCCATTACCACTCCATGCACTGTCATTCCCAAGGCCCAATCTTTATCTTTTGTTCCTGGTATCATGTTACACAATTCATACATGTTACTTCATGTAATTCAGTTAACAACACCTGATGAAAAATATAATTATAATTTCAGAAGTGAAGAAATTCAAGTTTGTAGAAGGTAAACAACTTGAGTAAATCTACAAATGAACATGGCTAAGAAGGAGGGGGATCTGGCTGATTCTCAGTCATGAAGTTCTTACACTATTGTAAAGTTCCATCAGGTTCAGCACTTGGATGACGTTCTGTTGAAGTTCAGCAAATGAATACATGTAGACTCTTAAGATATGAGTTGTCCTTTTTCCTAGTTTATAAAGCAGAAAATTCAAAAAGGCATTTCAAAGGCATGTCTTTAATGCAGCTGCCTGGTTGAATCTGTTCACTTCCCAGAGAAGGCCATCTTTTTGCTTCAGTAAGGCACATTTCTGACAACATGAGTTTACTTTTAACACAGAATGTCTCCATTCCAAGTGACAAAATGAGATGGCCAAGAGGAGCAGAGAATTGCAAAGTAAACTGTGATCCAACATCAAAAGTGAGGGTCAACCTCTTAGACACCATCACGAACAATGCTCCTTTTATTTCTTGTGATTTGCATTGTATTTCAAGCATGAGTTTGAATAATCTTTCCTCAAGCTCTTCATTTGGAAGTAGTCCTTCTTCTTTATGCTTATGCAATTATAGTATTTTAAAATTCTAAAACACTTTGCTCCTAATCTTTCACCCAAAGTAGTTTAGAGTAGAACTCACATGATCTTTAGCACCATGTAGAAAACAAAGTTTTAAGATGACCCCAATGGTCCATAGCCATGTATAGTTTCTTCCTCTTGAGTATGGATAGAATGTATAAGCTATTTCTAACCAATAATATATGTTATATCACACAGCAAAGGTTTAAAGATTGTGCAGATGTAATTAAGATCGTTGATTAGATGTTTAAGTAATCAAAGAGATATTCTCTTGGATGGTTTGGATCTAGTAAGCTGAGCGCTTTACAAAACAACCTAGAGCAATGGTGGGGAACCTTTGGCACTTGTGCCATATTCAGCTGCTAGTTATCAATGAAAGCTCTAAACTGTTCACCATCACTAATCTAGACTTCTGGGCAATTATACACTCAAAAGAACACAGATTCTACCTGGATCCATTGTTAGCTTTGAAGAGCACGTTGCCTTAAATTCTATGGCCACAAGAAATTCTGAACAGACATATGTCAAAAAAAAAATACAAATGGGCCATATGTGAAGAAGTTCAACATCACTAATCACCAGGGAAATGCAAATCAAAACCACAGTGAGATATCCTCTCACCCCAGTAAGAATGGCTATCATCAGAAAGATAAAAGATAACAAATATGCACAGAAAAAAGGAAACTTTACAATGGTTTGTGGGAATGTAAATCAGGAGAGTGATGATAGAAAACAGTATGGTGATTCATCAGAAAACTGAAACTAGAATTATTATGTGATCCAACTGTCCAACAGTAGGTAAATATCCAAAAGGCATCTGAGAGGTATCTGCACTCTCAGGTTCATTACAGCACTATTCACAATAGTTCAAATATGGAATAAAACTAAGTAACTGTCAATAGGATGAATGGATGAAGAAAATGTGGCATGAATATTATTAAACCATAAAAAGAAAGAAATCCTGTCATTTACAGCTACATGAATGGAACTAGAGGTTATTATGTTAAGTGAAATGATGATAAATACAACATGTTCTTGCTCATAATGTTGAGTAGACACTAACACGTCAGTCTCATAGAAGGGTAGATTGGAATAGTTCTTGGGGACTGAGGAATGCATAAGGAATAGAAGATGGAAAAAGTTCAATAAGGGGCACCAAAATACAGGTAAATAGGACAAATGAACTCTGATCTTCTATAACACAATATGTTAACTGTTGATTCCAACAACCTGTGATATTTTGAAAATTATTAAGAATAGAAAAGATGAAAGTGGGTATTAGCCTTCTCTGATTTCTTGTATGCAGACCCCAAATTAATATAATACACCTTATAAAATGTACAAATAGTATGTTTCAACAACAACAAAGTATGTGATAGGACATAAGTAAGGAAGACAACGAACATAGTGTATACATTATATGCAGTCAGAATAAATTCAATGTGTGCATAAAAAAAGAAATTCTGCCAACAGTGTGAGTCAGCATGAGAGTGGAACTTCCCTCCGAGGAGAGGGCAGCTCAGCTGACACTTTGATGCAGCCCCATGAGACCCTGTGCAGAGAACTCGGGCAGTCATGCTTGTACATCTGACCCTCAGAAACTGGGAGACAATGAAGGAGTGGCATTCTAAGTTATGGAAGTTGTAGTTATTAACCACCAATAGAAAACTAACAGCATTGCTTAGTCCTAGAGTCTAATATCAAAGTCATCCATTCCTCCATGTATCATTTTACACTTTGGACTTTAGTTCTTATCTATATTAAGATTTTGTCTCTTCAAAGACAAGGCCATTGTGACATGTAATGAGAGAATATGGTCAGGCTGTTAATAAACTTAATGAATATTCAAAACTTACACACTCTAGCTCACTAGAGGGTTAAAATGTTAATAAACCAAGGGTTTGCAAATCCTGCTTGATCCATGGAATTGTTCTGGCTTCTGGAGTTTCCGAAATAAACAAGCCAAACAAGCTATCTGCTTCTACAGAATTCCTATAGAAATGGTAGGAAGACAGATAAGAATCATCCCAATACATAAAAAATGAAAATAACTCAGGATGATGTACTGAGAAGTGCTGGGAGATACATCCAATCTGAAGGTCAAGGAACCTTCTGCAGCAGTGGTATCTGACTTGACAGAAATCTGAATGACAGAAAGGACTTGGTTGGCTGAGGATCAGGGCTAGTGTGAGTCAGAGAGAACAGGCCAGAAAGCCATCCAGGGGGAAAGACTTTGGTATTTTTGTGGCACAGCAAGAAGGCAAAGTTGCTTGAGCAAAGGGAGTAGAGGGGAGAGACAAATGAGATAGGCAGGGCTCAGGCCATTCAGAGTCTCGTGGGCCCTGTCAAGAATTTTCTCTCACCTAATTTCCCAATGGAGGTTTTTGCCTCAGGTAATAGCATTGTCTGATTTATGTTGTCAAATCTTCCAGGGCTGCATGATACGTGGATGCTAGGGAGCAGGAGTTGAAGCACAGAGGTATTAGAGAAGTTCCAGCAAAAGCAGATTGTGACTTGGACTGGAGGGAGTAGTCAATCAGCTCAATAAAATACTTACTCAAGGATTAAATGCAAAGTTCATTCAAACCAAAATACTATATTTTTCCACATTTCAATGTTTTATTTTACCAGTAAACCCATGTAGGTTTATGCCCAAGCTCTGGCTCATAAGACTAGAGAAGGAAGTTTTTCCATAAAGCAACAGAAACACCAAAACCAAGAAAACCCATAGAACCCCAAACCCTGGGTATGTTATGAAATCCAAGGAGGAAATGTAGTGCTAGAAGAAAGACTATCAAAAGCAAAGTGAGCAGGGGTTGGGATGCAGGCAAGGTATTAAATGAGAGAACAGTGATGATCAGTATCAAAGGGAGAGCAGGCAGGCACATAGGTGGCCACTGGAAAATCTAGACCACATGAACTGTTTCCAGTTTGAGGATATGAGGCATGTAGGTGAGTCAGCTGAATTTCAAAAGCCAGGGTCCAAACAGAGTCCCACATATGTATTTATATTTGCACATAATTACTTCCACAGAAGTACATGTTAAAGAAAACATGTTGACCCATCATTCATCTTGGACCTCATAAATTAAAACAAAAATATTAAGGGCTAAATGTAAATCAACACAAGTGAAAGTAGAAAAAGAATTAGTTCCCCTAGGGAAATTTGAGAGTTTTAGCAAACTGAAGAGTATCATTAAATATCACTTTCTTTGTATATGATGTGTTTGTATGCCAACGTGCTCCATTGGTTCAAGATATTGTTGTAATCTTACACCAGTGTTTGTAATTCCACATTTAACACTAGTCATGAGCCTTAAATGGAAACAAATTGATAAATTATGACTTGAAACATTTCACCCGTTCATCTGACACATCTAGCAGAGTAACAAAGAAAGGACCCCAATAGTGGGGCTAAACAAGTACCCTGTAATGGAAACAACTATCATCTTCCAAGGACCAGGAGTCCAAATGGCAGCTTTGCTCTTTCTAAGGAAAAATCAGAAGACAACATCCAAGGATATTACCGCTTGCCTTTTTTTAAAAACCAACATCTTCCATGCTTAGTATTTTTAGTTTCCATCCAACTCATCATCACGTCGAATAGACTGATACATATTCCTCAACTGGCAGACTTAGAATCTTTGTTTTGTTTTGTTTTTGGTTTTTTGAGACAGAGTCTCACTTTGCAGTTTAGGCTGGCCCTGAGCTCATCCTCAAACTCACATCACAGCAATCCTCCTCTGCCTCTGCCTCCCAAGTGCTGGGATTGCAGGAATGAGCCACCATGCCTGGCACTGTGGAATGTGGGTACTGGTTGCTGCTGGGCGTGAGTCTCCACACCCAGTGGAGTGGTTTCCAGGGATCAAACCCAGGCCCTTGCGCTTGCAAGACAGACGCCGGAACCACTGAGCCAAATCCCCAGCCCCAGACTTAGAATCTTAAGTGCCTGGTTCCTGGAGACTATTTCCATGGGCCTAAGAAAATAAGAATCAACATAAACCACGTACAAGTACAAATTCCCAATGACGAATATGATCATAATGTATCCCTACAATGTACCAACAAACTCAGGTTGGTTAATTTTTGATGAAATCATATGTAGGGAAATCTATGCAGAAAAGAGTAGTGGGCCAAATTTCTAAAGATGACTGCATATGGTTAGAAGAGGCTTTATCCACTGGGCATATCAGGATTAAAAGCAGGAAGGTAGGAAAGTTCAATGTATATTCATAAAATGGTACATCCAGTTGCCTATAGTATAATGTCAAGCACGTGGAGCAGAGAAAGTTAGAAATGTACCTTCAGTGCAACTTGTACACATATAAAGTTAAATAATTTAGACATTTCATTCAGTAGACAGTTTGGTATAACTTTTACTAGGCAGCCAATACAGATTTATGAGTAGAAAATTAAAACTACCTAACTCAGCAATCATGAGAAATATCAAAGGAATTCAATGCTTTATTCCAAAAGTTAGAAAAACATATACAGAAAACCTCAGATGAACATACAGAGGAAAAAAAAAAAAAAAGTAAGGCACGTACAGGAGGGACTGAAAATAGAGAGCAGAGATCAAATAGAAAAAACCATTGGTTCTGTATAAATAACCCCTGGGCCTCTGAGTGTATGACAAATCAGATAGCACTAAACAAGAATGAGCTCGTGGGAATAAACGGGAGAAGTTAGCTAAAGACTGTTTCAGACATCTGACATTTTCTCAGACACGTGGAGGCAGATTAAGTCTAACTTTTCTAACTAGGAATGAAAACCAGTTTGAGATACTTCTGGAGGAGAAATGGGTGTGATGCCAAGTGGAGCCAGAGATCAAATCTGGCTCCACCATTGAGGACTCTGTGGCCTCAGGCTTTCTGTTTAGCTTCTCTGAGCCTTAACTTCCTTAACGGCAAATTAATGAACACAGCAATCACCATTGGGAGAGCTGACAGAAGTTTAAAGCGAAAACATACAGTGTACAGGTTAAAGAGCTCTGTGAAGTATGAGGACCAGGCCCAGCTCTTCTCAGACTCTAGCATGTGACTGACAATCTCCCATGTTCCAGACTTTGATTTTGCACTTCCAGTAGTGTTCTGGGATTTGCATTTTAAAGCAAATTTTAATTGTACCTTTAAAAGATGTAATATAAAATAAACCATCTTAATCATTTTAAGCATACAGTTCAGCAGGGTTGAGTGGATCGACATTAGTGTGCAACAAATCTGAAATCTACACTCACCAAACAACTCCTCATTTCTCCCTCCCCAGCCTCTGGTAACTAACATTTTACTTTCTGTCTCTATGAAGTTTTCTACTCTGGGGACCTCATCAAAGTTCAATCAGTAGAATCACGCAGTATATATCTTTTTGTGACTAAATTATTTCACTTGGCACGATGTCCTCAGGAACCACCCATCTGCACATGTCTCAGAACTTCCTTCCATTTTAAGATTGAATAATGCCCAGTGTACAGAAAGACCACCTTCATTTATCCATCTATTCATCAATGGCATTTGGGTGGTTTCCACTTGCAGCTATTGTGAATAATTCTGCAATGAGGTATCTCTTTGACATAATTTAATTTCCTTTGGAAATGAGATTACTGGTATTAATGGATCAAATGGTAGGTCTACTTGTAATATTCTGAGAAATCATACTGTTTTTTAACAATGATAGCACCATTTTATAATCTCACCAACAGGGCATAAAAGTTCCAATATCTCCATATTCTTGCCAACACTTATTTTCATATATATACATATTGATCATAAAATACAATAAATATTTAAAGAAACTTATCACAGTAAAAGATATATTGCCATTAAGCTTCCTCAAAATATTTAACCTTGCTTTAAACATTCTTATCCCATCATTCTTGGCAAATGTATTCACTAAATGATTAAAGCTTAAATTTAAAATAAAAACTTACTACAATATTAAGACACATTGCTAAGAATGATGGCTGAAGTATGTTGGTAGCAAGGTGGAATATTTTGAGGAGGCTTGATAGCAATGTACCTTTTACTGGAATAAATTTTTAAAGTTAAATATCCACCATATTTTGTGATCACTCATTATTGATCAAACATTCACAGAAATTTCTGTCAAATAAAAACATTACAGTACGCCCTCATCCGTACTCACCAGATCTGCCACTATGTGACTTCTAGCTTTCCCCTAGAGTCCAAGGGACTATGAAAGGTAAATGTTTTGAACTAATTCAGGACACAGAAGCAGCCATGACAGTGTAACCTAAAGACACTCATGAAAGAGGGCCTCTAGAAATGCTTCAGAAAGGGGCAAGAATGATAAGAGTATTCAAAGCAAGGAAGAGAATTGAAGAGGAATTTATAGTGATGTGTCTTTTACTGTAATTATATTTGAAAGCTATAAAGCTGTATCATATTTTAATGACACACATGCACACATACTCACACACAATAATAAAGCAACTAGTTAAAGCTTTATCTCACTGTGGTTTTGATTTGCATTTCTCTGATATGGTCTACATTTTTACATGCTTCCAGGTGATTCTAAAGCAGAGTCACACTTTGAGAAAACTTATTGTAGATTCACTGTAATTGCTGCTTTTCAGTAAGAAGGAATGAAAATAGTGAAGGTGACCGGTACATGTTCAGAATGGACATTATAGGAAAAATCCAAGACTATCCTTTCTTGTTTGTTGCATTGCACTAAGAATTTTTATTTTCCACACCTCACATTATAGTGAGTGTTGACATTTTGTAATTACTTCCTTGTGAAGCCCCTGCCATAATGTAAATGCAAGTTCAAATCTCCACCTAGTGATACTTGCCATTGTCCATTCATAAAAGCTGTAGGCCCAAGTATGTTTGTGAAGAACATCTTAAAGGGCAAGATTCTTGTTCATAGATGCTGTTTATACTACCAAGATTCCCTGACAAACAGAATATTTCACTGCTTGCTTCTTTCCTTTGGGCCACCACCAACATTTTTAACTCTTGCCCCCAGCCCTCGAATTCTTCATAGTTTCTACATGCACTCTAGTTTTATCACCAGAGTTGGAACGTCAATCCAATTCAAGACATACTTTTTACCAAATGCAATCACTTGGTCTTTCCACAAAGATTATGCTCATAACTAATAAGATGGTGGGGAGGAGTATCCTGAAAGTTGAACAGAGGTTAAAATATTCATTGAAAGCTGAATTTAGAGAATATTTTTGAGCTATTATGCATCAATCACCTAGTCATAGGTCCTAAGACCAACAAATTTAGTCACCCATATCATGTGAAAGGAATCCTTTAGTTTTTTTGGATATGTCAAATGTGAAGTAAAAGTCATGGCCAGAAGTCACAGCCAGGGCTACAGATAAATTGCAAGACTGATTATCTCAGTGGTTCTTTGCACGCTTAATCTCTACTATTGAACTAGATGCTAGAAACAATAAAGAATGAAGATTTGTCATTGAAGAACCATGCTTCACCTCACAGAGGGACATTTATCTGTCAGTCTGTGTGTTGCCAAGTCAAACTCACTCATCCAAAGTCAAGCAAGAATTTTCAACTTTGCCTTCTTGATACTGGTCGAGTGTACTTGTCCCTTTGTTTTGAGGTCCTCACATAGACCTTTACTATTCACTTTTAGTGACAATATCACTGAGTACACATATTACCTCTCAATAACTGTTTTCATTCTACAGAACTAAAGCAAATTTATTTAAAAAGTTCATAATACATAAAAGTAGTCCACCGTATCTAAATTAAGATAGTATATATATATAGAATCTACACTTCAGGGACACTAATATAAAGATCAGTAAAAACTACATTGTGAAGTACCCCAGACTGGCATGGAAACCAAAGGAAGTTAATAGGGGGAAAGGCTTTGGGGTACTAGACACCACCTTCCCATTCTCACTCCCCTAGAAAAGATACTTCTAAATTTCAAATCAGAAGAAAAGCTACTAAAACTTTCTGACCATTGTACCAATGCATATTTTCCCAGGTAGGTGACCTTAAATTACACAATTTAGCTTTAAAATGTCCTGGCAGCATAGAATGAAATATGAGTTTCTCTGTGGAGAAGTATGAGGATGGTCTTCTGGGGTCAAAGTCCCCAGGAGTAGAGTAGGGAAAAAGTTCAGGCTGCTGGTAACCATGCTGTGGGGAGAACTCTAGGCCTCAGTGTTGTCAAAAGTAATTCCATAAATCAGTAACTTACCCAGTGTTTAAAGGCAAAACATTATTCTGAAATGGAAAGTGCTCTTTTTTTTTTTTCTATCTGAAAAGGCAATGCTTCAACATCAGCCTTCATTAATTCCCTCCCTGGTATCCTGACTCTCCAGAGCAACCACCTTTGAAGCAGATGGAAATGAACGTTTAGGATTTATTTCTGTTAGTGACATCCTTGCTAATAGAGTAAACACACAGTGTACCAGTTACTGCTACTTCACTTTAGTTAATACTTGGCACCCTGAGGTTTCAATGAGAATCCAAGAAGCATTATCATTTTGCAGCAGAAATTTGAAAATCAAGATGCTAGGAAATGTGTTCAAATTTCACATTAATTCACCGCTAAGGCTGGGAAAGCACTTGACTAATGATTCTATTTTCAGCTAAGTATTGTGACATAATCTCATTCATGACTGAAAGAAACCACATATCTACCAGTAGATTTTGGTAGTGTATGTGTTTCTAGGCTCAGAGAATTTGAAGGATCTTAATGGAAACACAGGAGACACCAGGCCTATCTTTGCATAAAAGCTTTGTAAGTACAGATGGAGAAAGCAGCCTATAATAATTTTAAAGACAAGATGGCTAGGTGGACCTGGTAACATGCAGATCAAAGTGGGCCTGCCTTTGCCCTTTTTCCTATGCTATGACTCCTGCAGCAAATACCCACATTCATTGGATTCACTAATTCAAAGATTAGTCTTGTTCCAAAAAGTCTTCTTGAATTGCTTAGTCTTCAGGGTTACTGTATCAATCTAAAGTTCTGTGTAGATCGAATGTATAGTTTATAATGTATGTCATGTGACACTCAGTGCAATGTTTCATTAATATTTACATTTTTACTGTATGTGTCTCTTTCCCACCTGGACAATAAACCTTTTTTGGTTTTTACAGTAGTGAGGATTGAACTCAAGTTCATGCATGTTCCAGGCAAGTACTCTAGCCCTCAAAATTCCCTTGATTTTTGATACAGGGTCTTGCTAAGTTACCCAGGGGAGGTAGCCTTGAATTCATGAACATCATGTCTCAACCTCTAAAATCATTAGGATTACAGGTATGCACCAGTATGTCCAGTAAGAATAAATCTCTTAAATGAAGAGATTCCCTTTATGGAAATAGTTTCCTTCTCCAATTGAGCATCTCAAGTGACAAGTAACTCACAACTACCTACTGGAGTAAAAACCAACTATAATTGGTGATCTCACTGCCACCATCACACATATTTCTTCTTGTACAAAGCAATATCTGGCCTCTAATCATACATACTCATTGGCACCTGACTTCCTCTAACCCTGGGGGTAATAACAAGTAGATAGGTGCAGGTCTGTTTGCATGAAGGATGCTTTTATATGCCCAGGAAGCAGCATTAATTTCCCATCTGATGTCCTAACTTCTCCAGCTAAACATCTTCAACTATGACTTTTCCTCACATGACATAATTTCCACACTTTTCACCTGCATTCATGAACCAAAAAGTGGCTTTCCACTGAAGACACCAAAATTTGCTGTACGTCTTTGTTCATGTAATACCTAGAAGTAAGCTTAGCAGTTCACTCATCCGCTTCCTCATATATTTATTCACTCACTAAATATTTATGTATAGAGTAGCACCCCCTTGTCCAGAATCATAATCCACACATAGGATATAGCAATGAAGGAGAGAGATATGGCACCTGGTAATGGATATAAACATTTCATTGTACAAATAAGTGTTTGATAGCAATGTTAGTTTTATGTAATATGTCACAAATTACCATAAATTTAACACATACTATCTCACAGTGCTCATAGATAAGTCGAGTCTGAGACCCACTTCCTTGTAAATGAAAAGATTTCCTTTATGAAAATGGTTTTTCTTCTCCATTTGAGCACTTCAACGGACAAGAAACTCACTACTACCTAATAGAATAAAAATCAACTATAATTGGTCACCTTATGCCACCATCACACACATTGCTTCTTATACAAAGTAATATCGGGTCAGGTCTCATACAAGATGGCATCCAAAAGGTTCCCTGGGGCTGGAATTTCATCTGAAAGTTCACCTGGGGAAGGTTCTACTTCCTGGGTTGTTGAAAGAATTCAAAATATTTTCTTCTACCTGGCCATAGAATTTATTCCCGCTTTTGGTTCTTCAAAGCCAGCAACAGAAAGAAACTTGAATATCATAGGCCAGAGTTATCCAGTATGCACTCATAATCATGAACAGCCTGTCTCTTTGTTATAGTCTACTGGAAAAAGCAAGTCACAGTGCATATCCATATGCAGATTTACCCAAGTTTTCTCTTGGTGGTAACACAGAAAATTGAAAGCTGTGGAAATTAACAAAGAATACAAATGAAAATCTTCCAGCATATTAAATTGCCCGCCAAGCAGCCTAGTGTATGGGAACCAATTCCACCCCTTCTTGTAGGAGCACCGAGGCGTGTCCTAAGTCAGTAAATATATTAGAAGGTGCCAAAGGACTAATGGAGTAGAAAGTCCCTGGAGCACCATTAGAAAACTGTACACAAATGCATTCCACAGGAGTCAATGTATGCAGGACAGCATCCTTCTGCAACTCTTCTGGTACTAATCAGACTTCATACCATTGCATGTTCTAATGTAGTAGAGTAAAATTCTAGTAAACACGAGCTCAGAAGCTGATGCTTCCTTGGTATTGCTATCAATTACTGTGATATGTGAAGTGTCTTCAATAGAGTATAGAGCAGTAACAAAGGGGGACAAACTTCTAATCAGCTAAAGCAGTTGAGTCAACTCTGGTGATAGACGTCACAACTCTTGAAACTGAGTCTCTTGAGTAGAATTATTGGTTGGTGTTCTGTTAAACAAATTACAACAAGAATCTTGTGTTATTTCCAGGGTGGCACTGCAAGAACGTAGGAGTTTCCACTAAACAACTGTCCAGATGTTGGAATAGGCTACCAAATATTATAGCATCTTCCACTCTTGATGAGCAATCACCTATCATGGAGAATGTAGTAAGTGGCCTTAAAAGTAGAAGCCCGGTGTTCAGCTACCTCACGAAATTTCCCGTGGTTCTGGGATCATATAAAAATCAGTATAGTTCAAGATGTCTATATATTTAGGAGGAACAATATTTCAACTGAATTTTACTGTCATTATACCAGAACATTTTAAGGGAAAGCCTTTGGAAAGTAGATAAAAAGGTCAAATAAGATGAAATGTTTAAAATAAATTAATCCCTTCAATTATTTTAAATGGACACAACTAACTTGGCATAATCTCAGAATCAGCTTTGGACACAAAGGTAAGAGACTTCAGATTCAAAGGTAGAAAAGGACAGATACTGGCTTTGGGCCAAATTAGGAAACCAAGGGCGATGGTATTCACTTAATGAGAGGTCACTTAATCCAATTTCCTAGCCAGAGCTAGTGTGGGTGCAGAAGAGCCCAGGGAGATCATAAAACATGTTAATACTAGAATAAATAATTGAAACATTCCTAGGACCCTCTAGGGTCCAACTTCAAGGTTATGTCCAAGGAGAATCAGCATTCTCTGTCTACATTCTGTGCTTCCTCAAACACAGATAAGCACAAATTAAAAGGCAACTGAAGCCAAAGTCAGGGCTGAAGAGAGCAGAAACAAGGCCTGTTAGTGGCTACAGATAAAAGTGTTGCAATATGTTAAGACAAAGAAGCACAGGAAAACTTTCTGAAAGACTCCCTAGGAAAATGAGAACTCTCAGCTTATAACTCAATATCCTCATTTTGCTTTTAACCATTCATATCAACATAGAATAGCACATTGAGGTTAATCATAGAATTGAGGAGGGGTTAGTAATAACATAGAAAGGAAAAGAGAGTGAGAGAAAGAGAGAGAGAGAGAGAAATCTGAGTGACTGGCTCAGATGAAATGACCATCATTTCCACATATTTATTGCATTAAAAATAAATGAGGTAGTTTGTGTACAGTACTGAAAGAAAAGTTGATTAGATTCTCTCAGGCAATTTCTCAGCATGGAACAAGTCCACAGGAAGCCCACCCTCACCCTCCTTAAAACTGACCACTTGAAAGGAAGGGGATGCTTCAGTGGGTATCTGTTCCTTTATGGGGACAATAGCCTTTCAAAAAAGAACTTCCTTTCCTCTTTTTGGCATCCATGATTTTTCAACATAATGTGTTTCTTCATTTGCTTCCCCACAGCACTGGAAATGTCCAAAGGGTCTTCCTCTAAGACAAGAGAGGCAAAATGACCTCCTTAGAGTCATATGATCTATAAATGTCAAGTCTGGGAATTAAAAGCACCTATGATTCCAGAGTTAAAGTTTCTGCCATAAAACACTATCTCCTCAAATGAGTGACATGCATCCAGACACATGTACCCACGTCACACTAGGTTCCCTCAGGACGGAAATCAAAGCTCACTAGTTAGGTACAGAGAAAAGCAATAATATGACATTATTTTAGAGCGTTCAAGAATCAAAATATAGAAATAACAACATTCACAACTAAAAGTGACTCAGCCAAGAATAAGCCACACGCGAATGGTGAGTGGTGACATCATTACCTAGCCATGGGTGAGAGTCAGGAACTTGTTGACGAGGAAGTATTTCTCTGCACTAGATTTCAATGTAGTGTAGGACAGTTGTTTCCCAACTATGATGCAGAAAGATGGGTTATTCCAGGAGTAAAAGTTTATGGAAAATGTACACAATGAAACAGTAGAAAGCAATTTGTCACAGATCACGCATCAAGAACCATGATAGGAGGTAGAGCTGTGTTCTCAAAGCCAGTGTTCTTTCCACTGATTAGACGATGCTGTCATCTATAAAAAGTCCAAGAAAAATCAGCTCAAGGCCATGAGAACAGAAAAGCCTTGAGGGGAAAGTACACAGCCTCCTTAAAAAGGGGAAATAGTAGGAACAGTATCTTCTTGAGTGTGGAAAATATGAGGCAGAAGAAGGATGAGCAGAAGGGGAGGTAGCCCCCGTGAGAGAGGGCTGTGAGTGCCGTCTCTGACATGATCCACCTCTCTGGAGTGAAGGGCTTCGAGGGTGAGGGAAGAGACCATCTGCTCCACCCTCAAAACATCTGTTATAAAATAAGACTGATGGCATGTGTCATGACAGGAGCATCTTGTGAAAGAAACTGCTGAGCCGTACATGATTTGAGCTAATAGAGAAGTCCCCAAGGTTTGAAGACCTAGATTCTAATCCCAATTCCACTGCCAATTTACTATGGTACACTGGGAAACTGCTTAACCCTATTCTGTCTCAAGTTCTCCATTGGCAGTGGGGCGGTAAAATAAACACTCTTGGGGATGCTCCAAAATCACATTCTTGTATTCTTGATAGGTACAATACATCTACAAAGCCCTAAGACAGTTCCACCCTTTCCAGTTCAAAGGAATCCTTCTACTTCAGTCCAAAGAAAGAGAAACTTAAATTCTTTATTCTGTGCCAACTTTTAGAAAAAAACTCAGCAGACCTGTGTCCTACCAAAAGATAGTTTTAAGAAACTAAGAGAAATTCACAAACATATTTGGAGTACATGTTTATCCTTACATGGTGAGAAACGATATCTATTTTTATAGTTATGATTACACCTTGTAAAATACAAAGACAGAATCATTGTTGTAGGCTACACAGTTATATTAGTCTTCCATTTTCCCCAGCTATGAATTTCCCTTGAAAGAGTAAGAGTAAGAATAGAAGATTTCTGGGCTGGAGAGTTAGCTCAGTGGTTCTGGTGCCTGTCTTGCAAGTTCAAGGACCTGGGTTTGATCCCTGGTACCCATATACCATACTGGGTGTGGAGATTCACCCCAACAACAACCAGTACCACATACCACAGTGCCGGGCATGGTGGCTCATGCCTGTAATCCCAGCACTCGGGAGGCAGAGGCAGGAGGATTGCTGTGATGTGAGTTTGAGGCTGAGCTCAGGGCCAGCCTGATCCACAGAGTGAGACCCTGTCTCAAAAACTAAAAAAAAAATAAAATAAAAAAGAATAGAATACCCTGGATTCTTCATGCTAATAAATTGTGTTCTGCTCAGATTAGATGTTATTTTTAATGGGCTCATAATAAAATAAATGCAAATAAGTTCAATAAATACTGATGTGGTAGTTTTACTTTTAGACATCCAATCACAGAATAGCTGGAAATCTTATGAAAGAGAAATTATTCATAATTATCAAATCTAGAACAAAAGGAATAAAGTAACAATTTGTTTCAAACCTTGCCTCTGATCAGACACACAATCCTACTTGTCAGTTTAAAGTAAATTCTTCTAAAACTGAGGGTCCTTTTTTAATCAATAGATATTACTTATGGGTGAAAATGTGAAAGAAGGAAAAGAATTTATTGAGGAAGATCAAGGACTTTTGGAGTTTTTTTCTTTATAACCAGAAAACCAGAATCAAGTTTACGTGTTGCAGTGTTGAAATCCGGGCCTTATGTTCATTCCTTTGAGCTAACAACTGTTCTCCAAAGGCTACAAATTTTAAAATGAAAATACCACTGAGATGAATGACACATTACACTGAGATCATTTTTGTATGAGTTGTTTTATTGGACGCCTTCGTCAATCACACTAATCCCAGGGGAGCATGACTTGCATACACTGTGTTAACACGTGAGCCTGGACCGAAAGGGTGAGGATGTATTTAGAAAGGGGGCTGTAAGGAAACCCCAGAGGTTGCTTTACTTCTGTGTTACTTATTGATATTAGCCTTTCAAAGCTTGGTAAGTTGGTAACAACTTGAGGAGTTAGGATGGAAGAAATTGAGATGCCAGGGAGCTTTACCTCCAGTCTATTGCCATTTTCTCACAATAGCTAAGTCATACAGTCAAGTTATATGTCCTTCAGGAAACAAATGAGTAAAAAAAATGTGATTCACATACTCACACGTACACACCTACTCGCATGTATGTGCATATACACAAGGAGGAATATTATTCTATTTTTAAAAGAAGGGAATCTTGTGATTTGTAACAATATGCATGGAACTGGAGAGTGTTACGTTAGATGAACTAACCCACACACAGAAAGACAGCAACAGCCTGACCTTACTTATATGGAATCATAAAAGGAGCGAGTAGAAAGGCATTACTGAAGCTTGGGTTCAGGGTAGAGAACAGGGAGATGCTGACAAAAGGGCACAATCTTCAAGTTTGATAAGATTAATAAGTTCTGGAGCCCCATTCTATAGCATGATAATAGTATATGTTTGAACTACTAATAGAATAGTTCTTAAAGGTTTTCACTGCAAACAAAATAACTATGAGAAGTGATAGGCATAATCAGCTGGATCGTGGTAACTATTTTACAACTTTTGCATATATCAAAGCATCATATTGGGCCATGGATATAGCTCAGTGGCACAGCACCTGCCTGGCAAGTGCAGCATCCTGAGTTCTACCCCTGGGACAAAAAACAACAACAAAAAAGACCAACAAAACACTGTATTATACTCTGTAAATATCTACAATTATATCAATTATACTTCAAGAGAGTTCACGGGAAAGATGCATATATTACGAGGAGAAAATAATATTTTTAGAACAACACTATCCAGTAGAAAAAAGTAAGGAAACAAATTTTATATATATGGGGGGGGTGGTAGGGTGGGTGGGGCTATGGGAAAAAATGAGAATTATGTTGTGTCTTATACTGGTACAAATCCCCATTATGGAGTGCAATCATGATGTGTATATTTAATGTACCAATAAAGATAATTAAAAAAAAGTATACCAGCCATATTTTCAAAAATTTAAAAGAAACAAAAAAGATTAACTTTACTATTGTCTTAACTCAATAAATTCAAAATAATACCACTTCAACATGTAATGTAGGTAGAAATTAAGGAGATAATTTACATTCCTTTTTCTTGAGTCTCACACATGTTTCTGATTTATAAATCATACAGTTTGGACACTAAATGCTCAGTGGAACTAGCTGATGCATTTTCCAGTCTCATAACAATTACAATTAACAAAATAGACTCATGTACCTAAGTTGTTCGAAACAGACTAAGATTCTTCCAGTAACCATGTATCAGTTTTAAATTATAAATTCATCAAAATTAAGTTTAATTTAGAGTTCATTAACTCAGTTGCCTGGTCTATTTCAGGTATGAAACGGCCTCCCAGGACCGCTCTACCAAACAGCACGTGTGTAGGGTAAGAGAGGTGGAAAGGTGAAATGCTGGTGCAGCAGGAGTCAGAGACTCACAGTGAGCACTCCTAACTTCTCTTGGCTCTTTCCAAGAGCACAGATCAGATTCACATGCCCAGCTAGCTGGTTGCATTTGGGATGTTCACACTCAAAAAGCAGCCCTAGGGCCAGGGATTTAGCTCTGTTAGTGGCTCTGTTACCTGCCTTGCAAGGGCAATGGCCTGGGTTCGACCCCTAATAACTATACACAACAATGCCGGGTGTGGAGACTCACACCCACCAGCATTCAGTAACACATACCACAATGCTGAGCATGGTGGCTCATGCTTGTATTCCCAGCATTTGGGAGGCAGAGGCAGGAGGATTGCTGTGACTTCAAGGCTGAGCTTAGGGCCAGCCTGAACTACAAAAAGCAAGACCCTGTATCAAAAAAAAAAAAAAAATTCAGCCCTATTGTACCAGAATATGGATCCTTAACACCAGCCCTGATGCTTATGATAACAGTGGGAACACAAGCTCCTTGAGAATAGGGTGCAGCTTACATCCAACCCTCAATGCTTTGTCTAGGGCCTAGCACAAAACAAGCATTTCATCAAATCTTATTAAATGAATGATTGACTGCTCTGGTGAGAGTTGACCAATAGAGTCCTTTCCACAGGCTTTATGATGTGCACATAACAATGGTCACCTTGGCCATAACTTAGGTGTATAGTCAATAGATTGTGAGCTCATGACCACTGTGAGTGACAGACACCGATAGCAAGTCCACTCCTTATGCCCTGACTTCCAAAACACGTGCTGAAAGTCAGACATTTAGCCAGACTGTTAACGTGTAAATATTCTCATCAGGAATGAGAGGCTTTATACATCTCTTCAAGAAAATAGGCAGACTTTGTGCAAGACAGACACTAAGCACCTGAAAAAAATAAAGAAGAAGAGGCACCCTGATAGTGGACAAGAGAAAGAGTATAGAAAGAGTATAGAAAGAGCCACTAACAGAGCTAAATCCCTGGCCCTAGGGCTGCTTTTTGAGTGTGAACATCCCAAATGCAACCAGCTAGCTGGGCATGTGAATCTGATCTGTGCTCTTGGAAAGAGCCAAGAGAAGTTAGGAGTGCTCACTGTGAGTCTCTGACTCCTGCTGCACCAGCATTTCACCTTTCCACCTCTCTTACCCTTCAAGGCATGAAGGTCAGACAAGGTCTGCTTCCTATTGGCCTTCAGCAAGCTCTGATAGTACGTAACATTTCATATGCATTCTATATAGTACTGCATGCTTGCAATGCAGGGGTATGAAACAGCATTTAGAGTGCAAAAGGATGTACAACCATTAGGATGTCTTCACTACTTTCTGAAAAGGAAAATAAGAAGCACCGGTGAAAATGTGGCAGAGTTGGAACCCACCTATATTGCTACCATGCAGAACACTATGATGCTTCTGCAATAAGCCAAACATAGTGTTAACACATGGACTAGGGTATTATTCAGTTATCTGGTCACCCCACAAGCATACAAGTTGACATATGAAATTACTCATCACACCCAGCAACTCCACTCCTGTGTATATATCCAAAAGAATCCCAAACAGATGTTCAAACTGAAATTTGAACACAGATGTTTATAGCTCCACTGCTCACAGTAGCCAAAATTGGAAAGAACTCAAAAGTCTATGAATGCTGAAAAGATAAGCAAATGGTGATATATCCAAACAATGGAGCAGTATTCATCCATAAAAAGGAATGAAGTGTGAAGTACTTATTCTTGCCACATGGATGAACTTCTAAAGCTTCATACTAAGTGAAAAAGCCAGGCACAAAGACCACAAATTATATAATTCCATTCATATCAAATATTCACAATCGGCAGATCCACAGAGACAGAAAGCAGATTAGTGGTTTTCAGGGATTGAGTAGAGGACAAAATGGATGGCAACCACTCAATGAATGTCAGCTTCCTTCGGCATAATACAAATATCCGGGAACTGGAAAGTGGTGATTGTTGAACAATGTTATGAACATGCTTTTTGCTACTGAATCACACATTTTAACATTACTGATAGTTGTACTCTGATTCATGTATTTTATTACAATTTCTAAAACTCAATATCCAAAATCAGGGAGAATATTTTTGTACAAAATGAGGTGAAGTTTTAGTGAAGAAGAGATTCTTTCCTTTCTTTGTTCTTAGATTTTCTTCTCTTTCATCTTCTTTTACTCAATTATCTAAAGCTAATCTGTATCACTACAATTCCTTTGTTCTACTACAGCTCAAGGTTGCCATGATCAAAAACTTTCCCTTTTTTCATTTTGTGTAATACAACCAAACCGACCAGTAGAAATCATATTATTTCCAACAAACTTGAGATCTAGCACTTTGAGTGGATTTTTGCTATTAACTTAGGAGTTAGAGATTTTAAAATCAGAAACAGCAACAAATTTGCATAGGATTAATTTTCCAAAGGAGAAAAATAATGTAGAGGTACTGGAAGTGAAACACTAACACAACAAATCTAACTTGAGAATCCCTCTTTTCATCTGGATGTATTCATTTCTCAGTGAAGTGAATACTGACCCAGGACCTCCCACGTGTGTTGCCAGTGATGATGGTGAGATGATGAATTTTCCTGCAGTTGACTTTTGGTGGACATTAAGAGTCAAATCATGTATTGAAACAAAGGTAAATACTAGTGTGCAGATGTGAAAGACAAAACAGAAGAGTGTTTAAACTACTGAGGAATCGAGGGAGAGTAAGACAAGACCTATTTTGTACATGCCTTTCTTGCTGTATAATACACCCAAGTACCACTATTATGCCATGCTTGGTAGGACCAAGATGGTATTTGGTAATAGTGAGTCCATGATTCATCAAAATGTTTCCAGCACTGCCAATGATTGACTACCACTGGACTTGGTCAAAGATGAACTGTACCAAATTCTGTGACGTGTACAATACAGAGAGGGTTGCATAAAATTTGGAGACATACAGATCATGTTGTGGCTTCTAGCCTCCTACATCTCTATTATTGTGTAATACAAGATCTTTCAGTGATGAAACAACAAAGGCTATACTTTCAGGGATCACTTCTATAGTGCAAGACAAGAAACAACAATTGAATTAACTCGGGTTTTATCTACTGCTCCTAGTGCCTGAGAATTTAAACTACATATTGAGAGATTAAGATACAAGAAGGATTTTTAAAGGCCCCATATATGTGTGTCACTAGAACCTACAATCAACAAATACTGAGCAAAACCATAATCACAGATTCTCTGGGGAATGAGGTTGGGCTGTGAAAAGAGCATAAATCACATAAAAGAACAAGTGAACCACAACCCATATCTGAGTGTTTCTGCCTACTGAGGGAAATTACTGAGACATTTCTTGGTCCATGCTTTTTATCAGTTAAAACCACAGCTATGTAAATGAGATAAGTCAAATATAAAGCAAAAAATAAAATGCATTTCTTGAACCCCAAACAAGAGGAAAGGCGAAGCAGGGAAAGGGCTGGAAAGGCTCAGGGCTCTGAAACTGGAAGAAAGCCCTGTGCTACTTTCTGGATTTCACACAGGCTCAGTGGCAAAACCTCATACTTGTACTTTAGTTTATTGGTTGACCTCTGCCACACTTCTGTACTTCAAAGATGCCCATGGATATGTAAAACTGTCAACCTCAAATAACAAATAAAATATTCAGGAATAAAATTATTACAAAAATCTTCCCTTACTGTGGTGGGATTTGCATGTATAAAGGGGGTTCAAATCCATCACCTCATTGGCTATTACAAGTAATTTGAAACTTTCTCATTACATATTCTTCTAAGATTTTCCAGGAAAAGCTATTCTGTATATCATGGATATAGTCACTGTCTCAGTTAATCTTTGACAATGGCTTTAAAATCCAAGCCTTTAAAATACAAAATACAAAAGGTAAAATTAACAACAATAATACTCCCCAATTGGGAATTTAATTAATTTCTGCTGGAGGTCATGCAGGTCCTTGTGGATGACATAGAAAATGAACTTAGTTTTCCATAGCAAAAATGGGTATGAAGGCTCAGGATTCAAATACAAACATACTCCCCTGGGAGAAATTCAAATGCTAGCACCTATGTTTCAGGGAGTCAATCTCCATGCCAACACTTAGCTTCTTTGCATTTTTTAAAAATGAAAAATCTCACCTCCATGTGCAGCACACCTGGTTAGCTAGCTAACCTCTGACTGGCACAGTAAGTCAGCCTCATGGCACCTGTATAAACACAAACCCCCATGTGGCTGCTTTGAGAATGGGGCTCATCCAACACACAAATGCTGCTGCAGACGTGTTCTTCATGCAGGCAAACAAGCCATGAGCGCTCACAGGAAAGAGCTCTTTTTGCAAGAGAGGAAAAGGGGATATTCTTTATCAGCAGTGATTAAGGAGGGGTAAAGGAAGAGGGCCTTCTTCAACAAATATATTATTTATAAGTAACCTTGAGCGGTAAAACAAAATTGAAGAGGGAAGCACGTTCATCAGTGGGGTGGGAAGGAGGATTGATTCAAACATTAAAGCTCTCAGGTTACCTCTGTCTTCATCAAAGATATTTGTATTTTAATATCTCCGCATTCCAGCTTCTCCTCACACTGGATGTGAAGTGAAGTTTCTACCCTGTGCTCATGATTATGCTGTCAGCTAAATGATCAATCATGCTATTGCCAATTTTGCATTGAGACTTCACGGCAGGGTGAAATCAGAGAACAAAATGGCTGTGGGGGAAGAATTTGTTTAAATACAGCTAGTTTGGAGAACTGGCAAAATGTAAGAAAAATGATAGAAAACATATGAAGTGTAAATGCATCTATCTTTAAGGCAGATCCATTTCAAAGCTTCCCACAGCATGAAAGTCATTGTGTGATGCATCTGAGTGTTTAGACCAGTGAAAGACTGTAATCAGGTTGCAACTAAATGCCCATATTTCAGTCCATCGGCTGTGGGCACTGGTTTGTATTTACTGCATGCCTCTAAACTAAATGAGTGCACTGACGGCTACTTATCAAATAAAGCTTGTTTTATTTTTATAACCAGAAAAAAAATGTTCTAAGAAAACCCTATAGCCACCAATCCCAAGTAAGAGGAATAAAGGGGTCAGAAAGAAGCCTGGGAATATATTTTAGAGCAAATGCTGTTGAAACCTGCTCTGCTTGAGTGGAGTCCTCCGCACAACATAAGGGTCAGAGAGAAGGAGCCTGCACTGGCAGTGCTCCAACAGTGATGCAGAAGCAAGGTGTTCATGAAGGCAGGCGAGCCTGGCTTCCAATTCAAAAACTGAACCTCTTCAACTGAATTTCAGCAAGCAAGTGATGCCTTATTCTTTTAATATTGCTATTATACTTAAATGCAAGTTTGGAATGGCTAGTCTCTAAAGACTGTACTGATGGATATGATCTACTATCCCAAGGGTAGATCACGGTTGCCTTAAATCTATCATTTTCATTCTGCCTTTGTGATACACTCATGACACAAACAACCCTTTCTTTATGCAAGGTCTGATATTAATTCTAATCTTATAGTGCTCTCTACTGGTGATAAATGATGTGAAACCTCACTAGAGACCAAAAGGCCTAATTAACTTCGCATCCTAAACTCACATGTGTCAAGATCATCTTATCATCTTATCATCTCCCGATTTGCTGTGCAACACTGTCTGAAGGCTTGACACTGCATCACTGTGATGGTGACCCTTAAGGTCAATATGCCAGCTTCTCTAGACTAAGAAATACCTAGCAGATCAGTAAGGTATATGCCTGGGTATATCTGGGTGGTCATGAAGGCATACATGGCTTTAGGTAATATATGTGACTTTTCACCTGTTGTTCTCTGTCATTGGACCCTTGACCTCTCTTTTGTTCACCATGAACTCAGTATCCTTGCTCTGCCTTCCTTGCCTTACCCTCACAATATTCCTGCTTTGGAACGAACTGACCATGAACTGAATCTTCCAACACCATGAGTGAAGTAGAACCTCTCCTCTAAATTGTAACTGACTGGAAGCTAATAGAGCTATGAATCAGGAGCGCTCGCATAAACAGGTCTTCAACTCCAGAACAGGAACACCCTGGTAGGCTGGATGTAAAGATAAATAAACATGCTACATTAAGAGTAGAATTAGAATCCTGTCTTTGCTCATAATAGCCTTGTGACTCTGAGTAAGTCATTTTACTTTTAATCATTTTGAGCTTTGATATTTCTCATCAGTAAAATATTGTCACCCTGCCTACTTCACTGGGCTATTGTAATGAATGACAACATATATAAGGTAATACTTCATAAAGATTATCTTATCATGCCTGTAAAAGAAACAGCACTTTCTGTAGATCAGTGGCCTTCAACCTTTTTTATTTATTTAGATGGATGGACTTTGTAAAATGCAGTCACACATGAATTAATTTATAGAATATATTAGCAGAGTTTCACTGTATAATTTCAAATATATAACTATTTACTTCTTAAATTGGTTAAGGAAAAAGACATAATTAACAGATATGCATGGAATTTTGAAACCTGAGGTCTTGGTGATCAGTGACATTGACATTCCCCCCCCATGTGTAATTTATTTCTGGACTGCTTTTGTTTGCCACATATCAGAAAAATTATATTTATGAAAAAAATATCTGTAAATGATATTTTAAATCATTTCAAAATCTCAGAATTTTCTCTAAAATGATACAGAAGTTTGGAAAGTAAATAATAGGAACTTAATAATAATAGCTGTTGCTCATACATATTCCCTACGAGACAGATATTTCTCCAAGGACTTCATGTGCATTATTTCATTTAATTCTCAAAGAACCCAATAAAGTAATTGCATATACAGTCATTATCTTAGCAGATAAAGAAAGTGAGAAAGCAGAAAGGGCTTAAGAAATCTGCTCAAGGCAGTCCAGCTGAGTCTGGAGCCAGTGTCTGTGCTCTTAATCACTTTGGTAATTTGCCTTCTACGGGGCAAGTACTCTTCGAAATTGAATCACCAACATTTAACAACCAATAGAAATCCTTAACTAGAACATGTAAATCTGATATGAACAAAGAAGGGGTTGTGAATCAAGTTAAATCTTCTTTATTTAACAAAATTACTTTCCTAATACATCTTTCTCTGACAGTATCATTTTTAAAGCATGTGAATTATCTCAATATTTACCTGTCAAATAATCTCTGAGAGTTACCAAAAAAAAGCTGAATTTATTTTGCATTCCATAATGGCTCCAACTTCAACTCATCACTAAAGCTATAACCATAATGCTAGTAACACTAGGCATGTATATTGCCAGATTAAATTCCTTCTGCTTATTAAAATTCTTACACAGTTATGCCCAACTTGCCCCAACAATGAGTAGGAAAGTGAAATTTCATCACAGTGCTATGCATGGCACATCCCTTGGCTCTCACAGTATAACCACTCCTGGTAGGACCTTAGCATCCCACATATTGCATAACTGAGGTCCATGTACATTTTGGGGAATGGTGACTTCAAGTGCACAATCCTATTTGTCGAACGCATCTTGTCTTAAAACTTTAGTTCCTTGGATCTTAACGTTAGCAGCTTTTAAAATAGAAAGCATGTGCGTGTGTGTGTGTGTGTGTGTGTGTGTGTGTGTGTGCATGTGTGTCTGTGTGTGTATATGTGTGTCTGTGGTCTTCCCATAACGCCTGCATGACAGGTGAGCTGCTGGTGGCCTCTGAGTTGCTTCCTTATGTTTCCCGCTTAAACACCCGCCACATGACCAAGGAGACCCCAAAGACTCAGACACTGCAGTTTTGCAGAGTAGAGTTACCACTTCTGGGTTTTTAGAAAATCTAATTAAGTCCCATTGCAATATTTTGGCAATTATTGCCAGTAAGTTATTGGAAAGTAAGTCTTGGAAAAAAGGAAACATATCTAATATTTTAGATATTTTATTACTTAGATATTATTATTTAGACTGTTTAGAGATACAAAGTATTTTTGCTGATATAGTAACATTAGAAAGTATTGTTTATACTTTGTCATGCTTATAAAATTATATTTGGTTTATTTGCAGATAGAAAAATAGGGAAACGATGGTGGAATGTATTATCTCATAAAAATTCATTGTAATTAAGCCCTTCTCCTTTATCTTTCCACTCCATCCCCCATGGGCTGTACATTTCTGAAAAGCATCAATTTAAAAATAACAAATTTCCAAAGTTTGATTAAGTAAAAACCAATGTATTTTCTACCTGTTCTATTTGGTTAATTGTAAATGTGTGACAGATTTAATTATATACTTAATTTTTACATATTATTCATTTATCAAGAACATCATAGTCAAATTTGTAACATATAAAAAGGAGAAGTTTGAAATCATGTGATATTCTTAATAAACATCTTGGTACCAGCACTATAACTACTACTAGTTAGTGATTAGTTGTTTTTTTAAAAATAAGGGTATAAGATACACTGAAATTATTAATTAAAACTTTCATTCGTTTTCACACATCTAAGTTTTTATACCAAAAATGATCAAAACATAAACTTTTGAATGTTGATGGTTTTGTAATTTTTTGTTAGCCCTTATTTGTGGTGCATAATGATTGTATCCATCGTGAGGAGTTGGTACATGTACAAAGCGCATCTTTATTCTTCTATATCATCATTTTCTCCATCCTTCCATTCCTTCTCTTGATTCCCTTTCCATTTGCAAAAGCTTTTTTTTAGTGTTTCCTTAAACTAATAAATAGGTCACAGATGTATAAATATCATACCTTTTCTTCAGTATGAGAAAATGAAGTTGTAAATGAGCTGTAGTATGTATAGCTCATATTGTGAAATAGAAAATATTTAAAAGGAAAGAGGATGTTGGGGTAAATAATGAAGAAGAAAAGAATACGACAGTAATAAAGAAAAAAGGAAATAAATATACAGGTGGTGGGGTATACAGGTGGTGGGGAGTTGCAGAGCAGGAGGAAAGGGGAAAAAATGAGAATCAAGTCATGTCATATTCTGGTACAAACTCTCAATGGCGAATGTGAAGATGATGTATATTCATAATGTACCAATAAAGATTTAAATTTTTTTAAAAATAAAAACCTATTTTTCCACTAATTTTCCCTCCCCTGGCCTTTATCTCTGTTTTCATTCCCAACTGAAAAAAGATCTTCCTACTTACTATTATCTATCTTTTATTTTACTCTTTATCTACACTGTGTAATTCTCCTTTATCTTCTTTATCTTCCCTTTCTCTTTTATCTTCCTATCTCCTTTATCTTTCTACTCAATCCCCCTCAGAGTTTTGGAAGGGTTTTGTTATTGTTTTTCTAAGTTTTTTGAGACAGGGTCTCACTTTTTATAGTTCAAGCTGTCCTGAACTCACTATGTAGCCCAGGCTAGCCTAACACTTGCAGCAATCCCCCTGCCTCTGCCTCCTGAGTGCTGGGACTACAGGTATGAGTCACCACGCCGGGCACCATGAGATATTTAAACTTGTGTTTCTGATTAATTTCACTTAATATTATGGCTTCAAGATGTATCCATTCTCCTACAAATGCCTCAAGTTTTTCTTTATAGCATAGTACTCGATTGTATATAAATATCATTTTTATTCATTCATCTGTTCATGAATATTGATTGTTATCAAACAGAAAATTGAGGATGACTAACATGCTGAGATGTCTTTAACATCCTCAAATCAGGAATCAGGATAGAAAAGAAGACTCTAATAAATCCAGCTAGAGTGAGAAGAGCCCGATCCAACCACAGCTTTTTGCTAAACCAATAGGCAGTTCAAAATCTTAAGTTTAAAGGATTTTTGAATATAGACCTTGGGGCAAGGAGAAGCCATTATCTTGGGTATAAAAATCCAGCTCAGTGGGTATGTATTCATGACAAACCAAGCATCATAGAGGAACTCTAAACCAAAACATGAGCTCAGGCATAGAGACTGGACCACTATGGTAGAGGCAGGAAGGCTGCAATTTGGTGAACACAGGGGCAAAAGCGAAACACTGCTGAGCACATTATATGTTCAAGATAAACAGATGTGAGACCAATTCTAGAATGAAACAACCATAAAGATCTTTTGGTTCTGCTCAGATTGGAGCTGTTCAGGAATTGAAATTTCCAGAGATAACTCCAAAACTAAGTCTCTTCAAAAGGTGATACCAAGAGGACATCATAAGACACACACAAAGAGAAAGCATACATATGTGCACACACTGATGCACGTGTGATTTAGAATCTTCACAAATCATTTTATATTCTCATTACTCCTATTCCAACTTTTTTCAGTGGCCCACAGGCACCAAGAACACCTCTGCTCAAGCACACTCTTGCCCACTCTTATCCTCTCTGTCTCCACTACTCTCTTGGCTTCGTATTTACTCCTGCATCCTCCTAATGGTCCTTAAGAATCCTAAATTTGGTCTTGGTATTTCTTTAGCAACCTGAGAATGATCCTATTAAGAATGGGCAACCTAAAAAGGGAAAAGAGGGTAGGGGTAAGTAAAGAAGGGAAAGAAAAAAATGATGGTTAAAAAGGAAACAAAGGTTATGTATAAAGGGGCAGAGGGTTGTAGGGAAGGCAAGGGAATGGAGAAAAAATGCAAATCAAAATGTGTCATGTATCAGTACAAGCCCTCAATGTTGAATGTGATCATAATGTAAATATAAAATGTACCAATAAAATCAATTTAAAGAAAAGAATGGGTAACCTACACCCACTGGACCAATACAGGGGAAAAGCATGTATATATTTCCTTTGCTGTCTTTGGCTCTTGGATTGGTAGCTTGCCCTTATTTGGAAGAGCCTGAACTTCTGCCAACAGCCTTGGCACAACACTGGTTGACAAATGTGAAGCAGGCATTTAGCAGGATTTTCATTTCCCCCTCTACTTATCCGCCATACATTACACTTGGCCCACACTTCAGCTTCAAAGCCACACCTCAAAAAGTACTCTCTTTAAAATCTAAACTTCCGTTCAGAAATTTTGTGGCACAGTGAGGAAACTAAATTGATGCATGGTGAATTTAATTTCAGCCATGCCAGTCATCTGGCACCAAAATATGTACCAGCTGTGAGTGCTCGGATCTTGATAAATCAGAGGAGGCTGGAAAGCAGACAAGATATTGCTGTGAAAATGTTTCCCACCCCTTACTGTATGCTTACCCCCCTTATTTTCATATTTTGCTCCCCATGCAGGTGGACAACATATAGAGAAATAAATACAAAATCCATATATATATATATATATATATATATATAAACACTGTGCTTTCATAACATCTTTGATATAAGCTCATTAACTTCACCATTGGCAATGGTCATCTGTTATCATTCTCTAACCTATGGTACTTTGTCTCAAACATTTCTAGCCAAAAGAATAACTAATCATTCTAACCCATGTACCAGAAACAGAAGAGAGAGGAGAGAATGGGTTTACAAGCAAAAGTTTCTCGAGGATCTGCTCTTCGCCAACAGTGGGGGAATCCTCCACTGATTTCAACAGGAAATTCACCTGCTAGGAGGGCAATGGGTGAGATGGCCTGAAATGAAAGTTACAAGCTACAATTCCAGGTCCAGGGCCACTTTGCCTGCATCAGTGATTATGAGAAAATAAAATACTTCTTTTAATTTTGCTTTTATTGCACTTTTGTGAAAGGGAAGATTTAAGTTTGTTGGGGATAAGTACTTTTTTCTCATTATTTATTTATACACATATTAAAGTTCATTAACTCAAGTTGCCAAATTCTAACCTGCTGATGAGGGTGAATCTTTGTGCTTTCCATCTGTTCCTTTGAGTCAACCAGAAACTCAGGCTTTAGCCTGTTTCTACACTCAGAAAACCAGTAAGGGGTTCAGCGAGCATCTTCCTTGCCTACGGTATTCACTTGGCCCCACCCAACAGCAAAACAGAACAAGGTTAATTCTTCATCCATGACCAAGCCATAAGTGGTACAAAGTCTTCTCCACTCAAATGGCCCTTTTTCTAGATCAGAACCGAGCCTTTTTATTTCAACAGGAAACCAATTGATTGTTTTCAATTTCCAACTGCCTTAATGTGATTTTGTATTAATTCCAGTTTGGAAATAAAAGTTGGTGGAGACAAAAGTAGTTTCTCAAGCAAAATTTTCACAGTACTTTAGCTTCTCATCCAGGGTAGATCAATTGATTTATAGGCAGCATGACGCTGGTAATGCTAACAGGAAATATAAAGAGAAGAGCTAGTGTTATATCTTGGACTCAGGCAATTTGCATTAGGTAAAGAAAAAAATCATTTCCAGAACTGTCTGTCAGCCAAAGCGTAGTTTTAAAATCGTAAAATCAAGCTACAGATGCAAAGGTCACCAAACACAAAATTATGAACATAACTAGGAGAAAAAAAAAAGCCCTTTATGTGTCAAGAACAGGAAGTGATTTTGTGTTTCTCCACAAAAATTTACAGTCAGCAGCTGAAGGCAGAAAAAGCAATAAATTACAACAATTAAATCCAAAGTAACTTGCTGTTCCCACTCAGGGTCACAGAGCTCAGTACAAAAGTAGTGGCACAATATGAACAGCAAGCGATACTCAGCATAAACAAAAGATACCTACTGAGTATTTTGGCACTTATTTCCTGCATGCAGCTCCTGTTAAGGTCACTTTGAGACAAAAAGGACTAGGAAAAGATCAGTTTATCTGAATGCGTTATCTACTAGCAAAGATGAGGAAGTCTATAAATAGGGCACAGTGGGCTCCACACCCACTCACTTCCGGTGTCTCTCTTGATGGTACCACTATCGCCACAGTAACACAACACCCAGTTTGCTCTCTCCTTCTGTGTTACAGGCACTGCTGAAGGGCTTTCCATCTGACATCTCCAGTCATCTTCACAAAGTCTTGTGAACTAGGTGTACATTTGTTTTCAATTAGCTGCGTATACCTGCATACGCACACACACACACACAGTTGCTCCCAGCTGGAATTTGAACTGAGCCCTGCCCAATCCTAAGCTCCTTTTCAACATCCTGTTGGTCTTGTTGAGCACAACAGAAATGGGCCATTTCCCCAGATCTTAACTGCTTGCTTGGTACCACTGAGTTTATAATCCACAGTTAGAATGATTTCTCCCTCCATGATTTGTACTGTTTATTATATAAATTCCTTAATTTCTCCCTCAAATAACAATGAGAGGAAAAAAAGGAGTCATGCATCTATTTCTGCATTATTTCAATTAGGTTGTAAGCTCTTTGTAAAGTCAGACACCATGTGTGCTTCAGAGTGCTGTTGGTATTATTGAAGCCTAAAAGGTTCACTATCACGGTCTAGGTCTTAGGAAGCTGCACATACCTGTCATCTCGGCACTCTGGGAGCCAGAGGCAGGATGTTCACAAATCTAGGACAGCCTGCACCATTTAGTGGCTTAGCATAACCTTGTTTCAAAATGAAAACTTTAAAAACACCTGTGGATGTAGTTCAATTCCTTCTCCAGTTCCACACACTTTATTTAGTTTTTTTAATAAATCGTGTTTATTGGTACATTTTAGGCACACACTGTGATCACATTCCTCACTGAAAATTGTACCTGTAAGTGATATATCTTGAGGCTTCTTTTTTTCCATTCTCCTGCCTTTTAATTGCTTAAAATAAGTGTCTTTCAATACTGTATAAGTACACATACTACTGGCTTATTTTCTCTGAAGAGCCCACAACTAATATAGGCAGACTAGTTTGCATTCAGAGAGAGCAGATTCTCCTATTAGCTGCAGTTCTAGGTGGGCAGAGTAGATATAAGCAATCCCATGTCTTCAAAATTCCTAAATGCATCCTGGATATTTTATGTATCACTGAGTACTTTGTACACATTGGACCTCTAGAAAATATTTGTTGGGTGAATTCGCTTGCTCTGCAGATGCAGGTGACTTCTACTATCATGCCTTAGGCTGCATGAGAACTGAGTTTATCTACATTTCAAATAGGGAAATTGATTTGGAAGAGGCCTGCATGTCCATCAACAGGTGAATGGATAAAGAAAATGTGGCATTGTACACCACAGAGTATTACGCTGCCATAAAGGATAAATTAGAGTTGTCTGTAGGAAAATGGAACGATCTTGAGAGCCTAATGTTCAATACACAAATCAGATACACGAGCTTAAATATCACATGGCTTCTCTTACATGAGAAGCCCAAAGCTTAAATAAAGTAAAGAGCAAACTAAAGGAGAGATAACAGAAATCAGAAACATAGATGTTTTGCAAATGGAAAAGGGATTCAGAGATGGAGTGCAGAGGGAGAGAAGAAGAGAAAAAGGAAGTAAAAGGAATTAAAATATGTTGTGTACATGTGCCAAAACTCCTTGCAGTGAATGTAATCCCTGTGTATTACAAATATGCATTAATAAAACAGTTTTAAAAGAGAGCATTAAATTTTACTTTGAAGCAAAACCTGAGCTATGCTTTCATAGCATACAGAGATGATTTCAGAAATGACTGCGTGTCAGCAGTTACCCAGTCCTCTCCCTGATCAAGTGGGAAAATACATTAATTTTCTGTTGTTGGATAACAACTTTTTGCAGATTTGGTAGCTTAAAACAACACTCATATTTCGCACACTGTTTTTAAATCAAAAGTCTAGCAAGAGTCATCTCGGTCATGGTCTACCACCACAAAAGAACAAAATTAAGGTGTCAAAAATTTAAAAGTCAATGAGTCCTAGAATTGTATATTATATATTGTGAAATAGAAAATGCTCAGTGTAAAATAGGAAGAAGGGGGAAAATGTTGAGACTGTAACAAAAAAGTAAGGAAACAAATTTTATGTATATGGGGGGCTGTAGGGTGGGTAGGGCTATGGGAAAAAATGAGAATTAAGTTGTGTCTTATACTGGTACAAATCCCCATTATGGAGTGCAATCATGATGTGTATATGTAATGTACCAATAAAGATTAAAAAATTTAAAAAAATATATGAAAAAAAAATTAAAAGGCAAGATGATGGTAAAAACAAAAAATATGGAAACAAAGCTTAGGTACATAGGGGACTGGGGGTGATAGGGAGGACTGAGGAATGGGCAAAAGGAGAATCAACATATATCATGCACAGGAACAAGTTCTCAATGTTGGATGTGATCATAGTGCATATATAAAATATACCAATAAACTAATAAAGGAGAAAACGTCAAGGTGAGCTCAATTGAGCCCCTTGAAATCAGCAATAGTGCATCAAATCCATTCTCACTTTGAATTCCCCTTACTTCATCTTCTTCTAGTGAAAGCTGTCTGAATTTAAAGAGTGTATATGATTAGATAGTCCAGCCACCACAATTTTTTATAAAGAGAACTGTTTAGAAATCTTAGTTATATTTGCAAAATGCTCTTTGCTATATAACAATCACAGAAGTAATGGAGAGGAGTAAAGATCATGAAGCCATCTTAAAACTTTATCAACCACAAAGACTCATGTAGACTGCTAAAGAGAAATTATTTTGAACCTTAAATTTAGGAAGGGAGACTTCAAGATTATTTCAGTAGGTGAGAGACTATTATACTATAAGAGATGGATTGAACTGAACTCCAAATACAGCAGACAGCTAGTTGATTATTCATAGCCAATAATCAGAATGAGGGGGATCAGTGGATAGAAAATGACTAAGAGGAATGTGATTACATCAATATCAAGGCTAGAGAGATTCTTGCTAAACTCACCAGCAGCATCTTTGCTAAAAGTAGGGTAAGGATTTATACATCAAATCTGGGGGTTTGAAAAACTTGATCAACCATCAAGGGTGGAATAAAAGGAGCTTGACTGGATATTAAGGGCAGGGAGAGTGGCTTAGATTCTTTGCTAAAACCGGGCTCAAGAGGCCAAGGTCAAAGCCTAGTTAAGACAAGGGCTCATATGAAGCTGACTAAACAGTAAAGGGAGTCTGTCAAGATGTATGACTGTCTTATAAACAAGCACACCTATCTAGAACTAGACATGTCAGTAGCTAAATAGTTCTACGTAATGATGTGGAAAATTCAATAAATTTCTTACCAAAAATATCTCTGTTTTCTTGATGACCATGTTGTACTATCTGAGGGAAAGGAAAATGAAAGGTACACAGTACAGAAAGAAGTGAGAAGGCAACAAAAGCAAACTATCTTTTGGGTAATTTGCCCCAAGATGAGCCTGGTCACCCTTTATGATAAATTGTCTTCACTGAGATTTCATAATTGCCCTCTGTTTTGGGACCTTGAGTTCTTTCTTCTTTACAACCACCGTGCACCTAAAGGACTCCATGCAAATCAGCACAATGACATGTCATAAAAGGGACACTTGAATATATTTTGTACAAAAAGCAAACAATAAACAATATACAGAGAAAAACATTGCTAATGCATGTGCTTTAGCATCTCAGCTGAAATTCAAGGTTAAGCAGGATTCAAAGTATTTGTAGTAGTACAACAAATTTTATAAGACAAAATTGAGAAGAGCTTCAAGCATTTAGTCATGCATTTCAGCTTGAGATATCCCTTTTCCTCTAAGAGCTTAGCATCTTTGTCTAGTTGCCTGCCACTGAAATATAAACATAGAAACTAAAATTCTCAGGACTGCAAGAACGCTTACAGATGACCTGCTGCCTCAACCCTTCAGTAGACAGGTCACTACACTTAGCTTAAAAGGAATCCAAATACTTTCACATGTGCTATGATTTTTTAAGCCTACTTGAGTTATTACAGAGACACTACCTACAGAATAGCAGTTTTATGAGCTCAGACTAATCTATTTAAGCACGTAAAAGATGACAATTTCATAACACTTCCACATCCGCAGTCCTAGAATTTTGTGAGCAAACCACGTCCTTTGATGCTTTATCTTCTTCATGCTACTGTCATGAAGCAAATAATTTCCATGCAGGGTCTTTCCTGGACCTTTCTTAGGTTGGAACCATAGTATCCTCTATTGTATGATTTTCCATAAAATATTATGATTATTTCTTTAAATTTGTTTTTTCTTACAGACCAGGATTTTACCTTACTTAAATTTGGACTTCTCTCAGTTAGTGCAGCATCTCATAAAAAAAGCTCAAAAACCTTTTTTCTGAAATACAATTAATGTGGTTGGTTGGTTGGTTGGTTGATGTGCAGGTAGACAGATTGGTTACACTGTTGATAGTTTGTTCACTGGAAAGTTTTCCTAGATGTAACTAGATTAGTTTCTTCTACAAGTTATAACTAAATAAGGTCATTCATCTTTGTTTATGACTCTGGTAGAAAATATGGCCATGTAGTTTCAAGTAAGCTGGATACAGATTCAAATACTGATCTTCTCCCTCAATGCACTCTTAAGAATAAAAAACTTCAGTTGAAAAGTCAAGCCACACTTAGTAAAACTGACATTGAACTTGATCATTTTGTTGAGGATTCCAGATCTAAGCAATCTATAGATTCCTTTTGGGAACTGTCTGTGTATGACAACTGATACATACACATAAATCACATTTCGTAGTGAATTTCGACGTCCGTCAAATTAGTATTACATTAATACTACATTTACAATGTAATACAATTAGTATGTAATACATAATAATAATACAATTAGTATTACATTAATATTACATTTCAACGTCCCTCAAATTAGTATTACATTAAGAGGTATAGCTCTCATTCCCACCTATAGGAGGTGGTACCACTTGGAATTTTTGGCTGCCAATGCACCATTGAAAGAAAAAAAAAATCTAAACTGTATATTCAACCACAGTGAGAAGCCAAACTGATTCGTATTTTCATTTAGTTTCATGATGAAAAGGTCACAAAGATCCACCTGTCAATAGTCTACTGAATAAAACAAATGGTTTCATATCAGTGCCTTTTACTGAGAGAAAGTCCATATATATGCTAAAAACAACTTTAGAACACTTTCAACTATGGGGCCTTCACTGTCAACTTCTATTACTGAAAGGAGACTCGGGCTTTCAATTATAGCTGCAGCTCCAGGTTCACACACCATCATACGACTGTTTAGTTTCAATATCTGTCCTGTCAGAATGAATCTCTACCAACTTCATTTACCTCCTCCAGACATTCCTTACCCACCTCAAGTTTGAAGTTGATTTAGGGATGTTTCTAGTACTTTTCAACTTCAAACAAAACTGTCACAACCAACTGTCACATGCACAGAAATGTCTGTGGAGAATAAGGGTAATAATAGTCTTTATGTTTCCTAATTTAAATACAAAACACTGTAAAAAGAAAGCCGAGCCATTGCTTGGTTTTCGTTCATTGTTAAGATCAGAGAACATGGGCCGGGGAGTTAGCTCAGTGGTTCCGGCGCCTGTCTTGCAAGCGCTAGGACCCGGGTTCGATTCCCGGTAACCACATACCTATACTGGGTGTGGAGAATCACGCCCAGCAGCAATCAGTACCGCATACCACAGTGCCGGGCGTGGTGGCTCACGCCTGTAATCCCAGCACTCGGGAGGCAGAGGCAGGAGGATTGCT
>PVIR01009513.1:0-52953 GCA_004026965.1 Petromus typicus | reverse complement strand
ATCTTCCTATACAACCATATGTTATATGGTATTAATAACATTCCTCCTCCATAGTCTCCTACAGACATATCATTTTTACCCTTTCTTAACTTACCGCAGTGAATAGGACTTCTAGTAAAATTATAACACAAATACAGAGAGCAGACATTTTCACCTTGCTATCAGTTTCAATGGGAAATATTTCAATATTTACATATGTATGATGAAATTTGTAACTATTTATCTGTGTAGTTTTATTTCATATTAATTTGATCACATAAGGTGTTAGCATCATAATATTATCTATTCTCCTATTTTAAAGCATTATCTGTTTTTATGTTTTTCACAAAAGCTAACATTTGTGGCATCGCTGTAACATTCTCTTTAACGAACATTTTCCTTCCTTCTGTTTCTTGATGACACTACTTTCAAATTAATAAAGAGCTCCTTTCAAGTGAGCAAGTGGTTCCCAGGCAGCAGAGTCATAACAGCTCTCAGGTGGGTTTTAAAACACGTGTGGATCTGGCTTGAGAACTCACAGCAAACTGAAAAGAGCTTGGACAGTTTATTAGTCAGGGACAGCAGGCACCTTGAACTTTTGGTTTATATTGGTTCCATTTTTCTCCACACAGCAAGACAGCGCTGTATCAGTTGTCTCAGGTGGCTATCGGTACACAATGTGTCTGTGTCTAAGTGGAAAATTGAGTTTGTGGAAGTCCTGATGGTATAGGCTGGCAGTTAATAATCTCGTTTATTCTTCCATCTAGGTAGAGACATGATCTTACCATGAACACAAGGATTTTTTTTTTTTTCTTGGATAGCGGAAGGAGAGGGTTTTATCTTATTAACCAGGATTATAAACAAATGGTTTAATTGTTATCATATAAACATGCTGATATGCTACAAATTCGTGGAATGCTCTATTCTAATAGTTTTGAATCACGCTGACTCTAAGTTAATTATAAAACTTGGTAGAAAATTGATTTTCTCACAGATCTGTAATGTCAGAGCAGAGGCAATATGATGAACCAGCTGAACCTGATGATAAGTTTCCTGACAAAGCATCATTCAAGTTTCTATCTCTTTTGCAAGTAATATACCTTTCCACAACTGAAATTCTGGTATTTATTTTTATTCTTTTCCTTGGTAAGATAATGTAAAATATTTTCAAATTTTCATGAAGACATTTTATTTTATTATATTTCATATATTTTCAAAAATAACATAGTAATTATTTTATACAGAATTCATCTAAAAACTTTTGTGTAAAAAAAGAATATATGTTTATGTTTTACCATGCCAGTAACATTTTTAAAACACCATAAAATTTACTTTCTCTTATTCTGAAATATATAGACTTTTTTATAGCAAACATTGATATGCAATTATCAATTTTCATGGTAAATATTTAATAAAATTTTAATGTTAAACCTTAATGTTAGTGACTGAGATTGTCTGAAAATTCAATATAGGATTCAGAGTATTATTAGAATTGCAAAAACTTAGCTTTTATATATCAATGCTGTTCTATCAACTTTAAAATAATAATAATAAAATAGGTCTACAACATTAAATTAGAATGATTTAAACTAAATTAGCTAAAATTGAAAGCTTAAGTAGCTATTTCTTAAACAAATTTTCTAATGCATTTAGGGTTAACTATTACTGTTACATAATTTAAAAGGAGAGCTTAAAAACAAAGAGTACATATTTAAAGAATACAGAAATTATATTAAGAAATAAGTGTTAATCAATGTTTAAAGAAAACAGTTTCAATATTCTTAAAATTTTGGTATTAATGTTGCTTAATAGAATTCCCTGGACTTTATTGTTTTCCATGCAATTTATATTAATGAAACATTAATCATTACATGAGTCTATAAATTTCTATAATATTGAGCTTCATAAAGATTTTGAAATACTATAACACTAACAAGGTTCTGTTTAACACTATAAAATTAACAATTGCCAGTGTTTTTATTTAAGTCATTTATTAACACCAGAACCAGTGCAATATGGAACTGGTTCAGACATTTGAGAGCAATGATTTGCATTTGTGAGCTAAGACATTTATTGACAATTTAATTGATACTCATTGTAATATTGTTGGTAGACTAATTAATGCCAATATGTCACAAACTGTTTTGGTTGTATCTTTTACTGAACAAAACTACCTCTTGTCTTCTAAGAATAAAAATTGTATATAGGAGATCTTTCATAAATGGTGAAAAAAGTCATGAGCTTCATTCTCTGAAACAAGCCATGAGCACTCTTTACCTAATGAAGTTCATTTTTGTTTCATTTCCAACTTTCAGAGAAATTTTGTCATATTTGTATGTGCTCATATTAGTGTTTATCTCTGTCTCAACACATTAATTCTTCATATATAGCTTTATATCTCTGTGGATACAAGCTTCATTCAAAGATTATTTAGATCTGGATAGGAGACTGTAAATTAAGATTAATTATTTTCCAATTGAAGCCTCACTCTCTATATGTGTAAATGAAGGCTGTGGGTAATGAGCTTTATATTTCAGAGACTTATAAATATTCTGTAAAAATAAAATATTATTTTATAATAATACACTGTTTATATTATAGAAGTAGAATATGTATGAATTGACCAGAATATGAGATTCCATGAATAAAACAAATAGTACTAAGTAAAAATTATATTTTATATTTCTATGACATTATTTATGCTCCACTACTGGAACTATAACCACTATTATCACAAACAACACACACATGCGTGCCCACACACAAAATCTAAACTCTTACTTCCATTTTGAAAGTAGATAGATATTTCAGCTTACACTTTCTGAAATACTGTCAACAAAACATCAGCTATGTTTCATTATATTTCCTCTGTATTATATACTAATGGCATTTTGCCCATGATTATCAAATTTGTTTTAGAATAAAATATTATCTAAGTTTGTGTAGGACTCTATCTGAGTTATTTTGTCGATTAGGTGTAAACAGACAAAAGTGTGTTTTCAATTTTTGATCATAGACCATATTTATTAATTTTATGACTGAAATATTTTTAAATTTTTATTTTTTATGCTTTCCATATATATAATTCTCACTATTTCCTAATAGAGATGACGAACTCTCATAAAATATATTATCATACTCCTCTCCTTACATTCTTACAAATTTCAGTAATGAGTTTGAAATAAATGATTTATGGATATTGTCAATTTAAAATGGCTATATATAATAGCAATTCAAAATGTCCTATCTTTAAAAGAGTCAGTAGGCATCCATAATGTAAATTAAATGAGCCAGAGAAAACACTTTTGTACAAGCTGTTTTTTATAAAGTAGGTATCCTCAAAGTTTATTGTGCTAACAACTGGGAAAGCGTCACTTGTGATATTGGTAAGTACTGCATTACCTTAGAATGGACATTAACTCCGAGGTGCCAGAGTGTCCCGGGAAATTCTGGGGATGAGAAACATTGTAAGAAATCCTAGAATGATTATACAACAATTTTATGTAAAATAAAGCAAAATAAGGATTTAATTTTGTTCCTCTATTGAATATTCAGTAGATAATTATTTCAGGCCTTGCAAAAGAAATTTACCTTTGTTAGACACTAAAAAGAATAGTGTTTTAGAAGAGATAGAATAAAATGACTATTCTATATGTGACTTTCATCTTAAAATGTACAGTGCATTTATTTTTACATTAAATTTTAAGTAGAATCTGAAAAAAATTAAAACAATTTAAATTTAAATTATATGCACAATTGAATTTATAAAATTACTCCATAGATATTTTTGTGGTAATTTACGCAATACACAGAACAGGTTTAAGAAAATATCTGAAATTATATATAGTATTTTTAAAGGAAAATCATGTAATTGTTTAAAATTCACAATTTATTAAACAGACATTTTCAACTAAAAGGAAAATCAATCACTGAAGTTTAGCTTTAAACAGACTATAGGAAACACTGAAGAAACTACATCATATTTTCTTTCTTTATGTTGCCAAGCAGAATCTGAGAATATGTCAATGAGTTTCACTTGATATTTTCATCTTTAAACTCAAATTTTGAAGTTCTATAGAGATATAAGAAACCATATATGTATCTGTCTCTGAGATTTCTGACTTTGAAAGGAATATAGAGTAAAAATATTTTCTTTTGGTTAGTAATATAAAATTTTCCACATGTGCAAGTGTATGTCTTCTCTGATCTATATTGTCATCCAATACTCTTACCCTAAGTTCTGAAATAGATAATCCAATTTATTTTGCTTTTATTATGTATGTTTGAAATTTTAAAAACATTTACCTATATTTGATATCGAAAAAATTTTAAATTGCTTACATCAAAATTCATGTCTTATTACTTAAATATGTATAGAATTTGTAATTTATACATAATTTGTATTTGTATTTATTATTCTTTATCTTCTTCTTGAAGGATTAGTTAGATACATAAAGAAATAAATTATTTATGACAAAGAGAAAGATACTCACACAGACAGTTATCAGAGAGAAACAATTCCATTCATTATAGCTCAGACTTTCTTTCTTTAACATATTTTTTAACAGTTTTGTCAGTTATATGTCTCTTGTGCAACACAACGAAGTTTTCATTATCTTTTCGAATCCACATGAGGTTGAACTTATCAGGTGGGTAAGGAAAGAAGACAAAATTGAATTAAATGCAATATGGTGTTTTATTGGATTGCAATATTTTAGGAATACAGATATATGAGTTTCTGAAGATTGATTCCATTACTCCCCAGTGAATATGCTGTGTTCTTAGTTCTAATCATTCACTGAAAATGCAACAGAATTCATAATAACTTAAAATAAGTTCCCAAAGTCCTAGTAATACTGTTCACCTATTAATTTAGCTTATGTTGTAAAGCATGAATAGATGGTACAGGCATATGTTAATATAATTAATTGTTAAATGATAAGATAAGTAAATCCAAATCATTCCATGGAAAACTTATTATATAATCAAATGTTAAATACAGTCATATTTCCAAATTTCACTTAGTGGTTACTTCTACTTCTTTACTACACATTTCTGAGTAAATTCTACTAACAGCTTATCACTTCTTATTATATTTTTTTCACTTGATATTGCTGAAAAATAATTATATTTATAAAGAGCTTTACAGCTGTATGTAGCTATGACAGTGAAAAAGTAATTATATATACTCCAAGAGAAATATCCTTAAAGGGTGTGATGCAACACTTTTCTTTCTATTTATATTTTCCTTATTGCAATGTATATGAATTCTAGAATTCTCTTCAAAAGCTTAGCCCTTTAGATTCTATACTAAATAGAAATTATTGAGCTGGCATGGTGGCTCACTCCTGTAATCCCAGAACTCAGGAGGCAGAGGCAGGAGAATTGCTGTGAGTTTCAAGTTTTCCTGAGCTACATTGAAAGCTCATAGTCAGCCTGAACTACAAAAGCTAGATGCGCTCAAAGAAAAATAATAATAACTAAATAAATAAATAGAAATCATTGAGTGATTTAACAATTATGTGAAATTTCTTCTCAAGTTCTGAAATTTCTACCTCTCTGGTTTTTATAAATTAGAAATAAACTATACTAACTGTAAGCCATTGTTATATTGCTATTTCCAGGCAAGTGAATCCTTGCTAACACAGCATCCTGATGAAATTTAAATTTCAAAATTCAGAAAAATATAGTAAAATAAAATGCAATATAGTTAGTACACTTCATAAAATGTTTATATAAACATTGTATGTAATACTGCAACACTACAAATCTATGTTGACATTTCACTTATATATTTTAAAAGAAAAATATTGAACTTACCATGAACAGTGTGAAAAATATGTAACCATTTTATTTCATTCAAACTTCCTCCATCTCTTCCAGTATTCATCAGATCAGACCAAGTCCAGTTCACCCTTAGCAGGAAGGATTTCACCTTAGGAATCATGAAAGAGGAGATTAGGAGGGAGAAGTCACGTGTTTGCCATGCCATTGATTTCCTTGGGCCATGAACCTTCATGAAATAGTCATAAACTATTTTATTTTCATATCTTTATGGTTTTATTCAGTTAAGAATGATAATTTAACTGAAAGCATAATTGAGATCCAAAATGTGCAACAAGTATTGTGAAACAGGAATAAAATCTTCAAAGAGCAGGGGAAACAAGGGGAAAGGAGAGGAAAACAAAGAAGGTGAAGAAAAATTTGAAGATGAAAAGGAAAAAGCAGAAACAAAGTTAACGTACAGAGAGGTGCGGAGTGGCTGATGGGAGGCAGGGCAATGGGAAAAATAATAATGAAGATATGTCATGTATAGGTACAAATTCCCAATGATAAATGTCACCATTATGTATACTTAAAATGTACCAGCACACTCAATTTAGAAAAGCATAGTGACTCAGATACACAAGTTTAAATATACCACTGTGTCTTGTATGAGAGACAAAATATAAATAAGCAAAATGAACAATAGATAATAGGAAATAGAGAGATACATCTTTTACAAAAGAAAAGAAGATCAAAAGATGAGGAGGGAGAAGAAAGGGGACTGAAGAATGGAAAAAAAGATTGAGATGGGCTGTATTCTCCCCAATGGGAAGGTAATCATTCTCTAGTGTTCGTGCATGAATAAAAATTTTTAAAATGACTATTAAATTAAAGTGTGTATATTCATATGCTAAAATGTTATCGTTATTTATATAAGATATTAATAAGTATATTATATTTCACAAATAATGTCCCACAAAATGGAATTTGACTTTTTAAATATAAGTATAAATACAGATAAAACTTTCAATAAAGTGTTTAAATTGACAATAACTGTGAAGCAGAATTGTTTTAATATCATACAATTGAATTTTATTTTACTTAAACACATGCATGAATGAGAATATTCATATAAACTAAATATCTCTGAGTGCAAAGCATAGTTCTTTAATTTTAATGAAGAAAATCAACTTCAATATTAGAATAAGTTACATAATAAACAGCTTAACTTTCAAAGCAAACTGAAAAAGTGATCTACATTGTATGATCAAATAAGAATAAACTATGAATGTTTTAAAATATTATTTATATGTGATTAAAAATAGTAAATGATAAAACAATACTTTCAAACCTCATCTGAGTGAATTCCACTGACTTTGTTTTAAAATGTGTTAATTTAACGGAACATATATTTATTGAGCTTTTCTAGTGTACAGAGTTCACATTGTTTGTATCTGGATTTTTAAAACCGAATAGTATCTGTTGTGTACCTAAGAAATTCTTCTCTCTCTCTCTTTCTCTCTCTCTTTCTTTTTGGATGTTATCATGAAAACCTAGAGTACTAACTATATTTTTAAAAAAATCATTTGTATAAATTCACTGAAGTATATATTCCCAGTTAATCTTAAATATAGCATATAAATTATGTATTGTTTGCTTTTGTGTTTACTTTAAAGTAGAACTTTATAGAGCTAATGTGCATTGAACTAGTAAAAAATTTACCTTGGACCTGATAGTGGTTGGATTTTATCTTCATTTTTTAAAAATTAAAATCTTCATTTTTGCATTACATATGCACATCGTGATTACACTCAACAATGAGAATTTGTGCCAGTATATAACACAATTTAATTCTCATTTTCTCCCTTAGCCCTACCCACCCTACCACCCTCAACCCCTATATACATAAACTTTGTTTCCTTTCTGGTTTGTTTTAATCTCACTATTTTCCCCCGTTCACCCCATGTCACTTTAAGTATTTTCATTTCACAATATATAACATAAAATTCTAGAACTCATTTACATCTTTATTTTCTCATACCACAGAAAAGATATGATATTTACACATCTGTGCCCTATTTATTTCACTTACGGGGATGTCCTCAAGGTATGTCCATTTAAGTATAAGTGATTCAAATTTATCTTTTTTATGACAGAATAATACTCCATTCTGTAGAACAACCACAGTCTCCAGTTGATGGACGTTTGGGTTATTTCCAAGATTTAGCAATCACAAACTGAGCTGCTATAAACATAGGTGCACATATGTCACTGTGATATGAATCTTTTAATTCTTGTGTGTATATACCTAGCAGAGTGATGGCTGGGTCAAATGGGACCTCCAATTTTATCTTCATTTTTGAAGTATGTGTCATGGAACCAAAAAATAGCCTTTTTGCAAAACAAAATAAAAGAAAACAAAACTATTTTACCACAGAAAAACTCATATTTAATTTCACTTTATTACATAGTTTAATGGAATTTTCTATAAAAATTCCCTAAAATAATGTTAATATTAAAACAATACATGTATTTTCACATATTATCAGACTATTTCATGCCCTCTTCTTCTCACACCACCTATACTTCAGTCACAGCTAGAGAGCTTCTGTGATTCTGAAAATCTCCATCATGCCAGGCTGTGTTCAAACCCATTCAGTGGTAACTTTCTTCAAACTGCACATTCCAGGATGAAAGAATTTACATTCAGGATATCAAGTTCATTTAAGTTTACCTCTTATTACCTTAATTCTTTGAGTAACCCTCATTTATCATGCAAGTTTTGTGAGGATTTTTGTATTTGTTTTTTCTTCTTACTGTTCTGGGGTGCTGTAACAATGCTTTACATTGTTCTTCAACAGCAGAAATTTGCTCATCTCAGCTCTAAAGATTTAAAAGTCCAAAGTCCAGCCACAGGCATAAGTGGTGTCAGGTAAAGACTCTGCTCCTAGTTTGCAGAAGGCCACCTCAAGCTATGTCCTAACATGGCTTACAGAAGTCAGCTGTTCTTTCTTTCTCTTTTCCTAAGGATATTGATCTCATCAAGAGCACCTCACTCTCAGAACATCATGTAGACTCTATTACTGCCCTACTCTCCCAAATCTCAAAGCCATACAATTGGAGTTAGAATTCAACAAATGGATTTGAGAGGAACAAAAATGCCATAATGCATCACTCTGGCCACCTAAACCTTACATCCTTCTCATTTGAAAATTATATTAACCAGTTGAAAAGCTCAAAAAATCAACCGATTTTAGCATCAATCCTAAAGACCAATGTTCAGCTTCTCTTCTAAATATGATCTAGGTCATATCTTGGTGAGACTCAAAGTATAATTCACCATCAGGCAAAACTGTCCTCCAGATATGAATTATTGCACACAAGGAAGATTGTGCTTCCAATATGAAATGGGGACACCGACACTATTGCTTAATGAGGAAGAAATAAGCAATAAAGAAATGTCCAAATCTATCTGCATTTTCTGTGCCCAACTTCATTCTCCCTTTCATTGTGAAGTTCATTAAAACTAGATACTTTATTTCCTCTCACTTCTAAGGCATTGAAGAAAGCTTGATAAATAAGCAGCTCTAAATATTGTGTATATCATTAAATGGAAATGTTTCAGGAGCAATTTACATAATTTAGAGGAAAAGTCCTTTCACAATTAAATTATGAGTAAGTCTAGTTTTCCTTCCTCCATCAAGATATAACTCGCGTTTTGCCCATCTCAAGGCCACAAGGTCTGTGATACTATAATGCTTTAGGGCAGGACTGCAGTGGCTGTAGGCTTCCTGGTTCCCAGAGAAGTGAACAGTAAGACAAAGATTTGACCCATGGAGGGACAAGTGCCCAATTTTTCACATCCTCATAGACCTACAATCTTCGTCTGCCTAAATTCCTCACTGTCCTAAGATTAAGGTCTCCCCGGCCTGATAACCAGTGTGCTTTCTGGGCATAACTGAATTATGCTATGTATTTCTCTTTGGCTCCATGTGTGCTATATCATAATAAAACTATATCTTAAGTGTGGTAAATGCATAAGCAGAACATCATGTAATTTTCATATAAAATTTCAGTGAACATTTATATATGATATATGTTTTACAGAAAAAATGTATCTAATTAATTTTACACTTCATAAAAAGCAATATGTTTAAGCTAAAAGTCACAGCATTGCCCTACTTGCAATTTAACTTTTATGTACCATTTTGCTACATTTTCACCTTGAACTTTAGTTACTTAACATAATATAGTTATTATCTTACCTCTTGTAGTAAAAGTGATTCATTTATTTAGAAAGGCATCACCTTGGTGGTTCTGTCTTGGGCTGTATTTATGTAGTTGTTTAGGTTCAGACAAACAATCACTGATGCTAAACTAATGTTGAGTCTGGATGGTGGGGATTAGGTCAGTCTCTGCTTTCTATGGCATGATACTTTGACCCTAATAACATGAAAACATTATGTAATTTAAATATTTTCCCCCAAAGGCTTCAAAATAGAACTCAGTATTTCAGTAAGAAAGGCAAAATAAAAATGCTTCTTTATCTCTGGCTTGTCTTTAGAGGTTCTGGAGGAAAACATGTCACCCATTCTGAGAATAACAAGCTATTTAACAAACCCTTTACAATTCAAGTGGAAGAATGGTCTTGGATTTAGCTCAGTTGTTTCAGCCTCAGTCTGCCAAGTGCAAGGTCCCAAGTTTGATTCTGTTACCACATATCAATGTCACACTGAGAGGGGCTGGATTCTAAAAGACATGTTAGATGGGAGGTGATTTTATAGTCATCTTGGGAAAATGTCCATTACTAAAAATGTCTATAAAAATAATTAACTATATCAAAGTTATATGAAGAAATTATAAAAAAGAAATAAGAATAATCAGAAGAATTTAGTGAAATATTAGATTATATTATATTGTAATTTAGTCCAAGCCAGTAATTGAATTGGGTAAAGACAATTGACTTCAAATGTAACATTGTGTTTATATATATGCAATAATCAGAAAACGTGATAGGCTGAGGAAAAGACAGGTAGATCAAAGGATTAAAACTATTAGATACTTGAGGAACAATAGTGTGCAATGTCAGTAATATTTATATGAATTTAGAATTTAATAATAGACAATTGTATATTTATTTATACAGGTGCATGGATATATATATATATATATATATATATATATATATATATATATATATCTGTTTTGGGAGGATTTTTATTATGGATACAGCTGTCTTGCAACATGTAGAAAAAAACAAAATTAAACTTAACCATGTGGAAGGTCATATGTAGAAACAAACCTATAAACTATGTAACCCTGTAGAAAAATATGTTAAATGGTATATCATTCTATATTCCCAAAAAGGAAAGCATGCTTTGTTGATACAGTATATCATTAACTGAAAAATATAAACTTCTGGTTCAAAATACAAGTGCAAAAAAATTTTAGGACAAAGTATGTTTACAAATAATCTCAGTTCCATTTTGAAAAGATAAAAATCAAAGATAATCTAAACAAAATCATAGACTTGTCATTAGATTTTATTTCATCTGAATGTCTGCTGTATTTCCCTAAATTTTAATTTTTCTGTAGTCTTTTCTTTTTGTATGTCATGCATTTTGGTCCACTCATAATTATTAAGTAAAAGTAGTTGTTTCTCAACTCCAGACACACTAAGCTATCTCATTTTTGACAAAGGAGCCAAAAACCATCAGGGCAGGAAGGATAGCCTCTTTAACAAATGGTGCTAGAAAAACTGTACTTTAACTTGCCAAAGACTAAAGCTAGACCTAGCTCTTTCACTGTGTACTAAAATAAAATCAAAGTGGATTAGGGACCTAAATATTAAAACAGACACACTAAACCTGCTACAAAACAGGTTAGGTAAAACTCTTGAAGACATTGGTTTGGGGAAAGATTTCATGAACAAATCCTCCATAGCACAAGAACTGGTAGAAGAAATTGATAAATGGGATCTCATACTGTTGAGAGGTTTCTGCATAGCAAAAGAAACCACTAGCAAAGTGAAAAGGCAATCAACAATATGGGAAAGAATCTTTACCAGCCACCTCTCAGACAAAGGGCTACTATCTAGAATATATAAAGGGCTTAAAAAAATAAATCTATCCAAATTTAAAGACCCAATTCAAAAATGAGCATCTGAATTGAACAGACATTTTTCAGAGGAAGAAATAAAAGCAGCTAAGAAGCATATGAAGAAATGTTCAACATCACTAGTCATTTGAGAGATGCAAATAAAAACAACATTAAGATTTCATCTCACTCCAGAAAGAATGACTGCCATTTCAGAATTAGCCAGTAACAAATGTTGACAAGCCTGAGGAGAAGAAGGAACCCTTCTTCACTGTTGGTGGGAATGTAGAATTGTACAACCCTTGTGGCTCAAAAAGCTAGGATTAGAGGTTCCATTTGACCCTGCCATCCCTCTGCTAGGTATATACACACAAGAATTAAAAGATCCATATCACAGTGACATATGTGCACCCATGTTTATAGCAGCTCAGTTTGTGATTGCTAAATCTTGGAAACAACCAAAATGTCTATCAACTGGAGACTTGAGAAAAAAATTGTGGTTCTTTTGCCTAATGGAGTATTATTACCCTGCCATAAAAAAAATAAATTTGAATCATTTATGCTTAAATGCACATACCTTGAGGACATCTTCATAAGTGAAATAAATAGGTCACAGATGTGTAAATATCATATCTTTTCTCTGATATGAGAAATAAAGATGTAAATGAGTTCTATAATGTATGTTATATATTGTGAAACAGAAAATACTTAAAGCGAATAGGGGTGAAGGGGGGAAATAATGAAATTATAACAAAAAAGAAAGGAAACAAAGTTTATGTATATAGGGGGTGGGGGTGGTAGGGTGGGAAAAAATGAGAATTAAGTTGTGTCATATACTGGTACAAATTCCCATTGTTGAATGCAATCATGATGTGTACATGTAATGTACCAATAAAGAGTTCAATTAAAAAAGTGGCTGTTTCTCATGTCAAAATATTCTTGACAGACTAAAACAGTTTATATAATATTTTATAGTACATATGTAGTTTACATTTGATATTACTAGTGATCTAACAAGTTCAGTAGTTTCTTTTATCTGGCAAATATGTTGATTCAAATAGAGCTCTAAAATATTTCATAACCTGTATATCTAAAACGCGTCCCTCAAGGAAAATGTAAGACCTGTTCACTTTCAAGAAATAAAAAAATATAAATGTAGTTATGAAAAATTTAATTCTATATGAAATTAGTTTCAAAGTCATCAATACTTATCTACCTACTTTACATATACTCATAAATTCTTAGCTACAGACTGATATCAAGGAGTGGCAGTATGTGTCAATAAATGAATAATAGCCTTTTAATACCATAGATTAGACAATGAAAACTGGAATGTTCAGGGTGGTTTGGCCATAGACAACACCACTGATTGATTTCATTAGTGATGTCGATATCTAATTGGCAATTTCTACTGCTATTAAATGCCTATTCTTGACATCCTGTCACTCAAAAAGATGAAGAGATGAAAGTACACTGGTAATCAACTGACGAGCAATGAATTGACAGTTCATTTAGTAAAAACATATAAACACATTTAACTAGAGGACAAACAAAAACTATATCTATATCTATCTATCTGTCTATCTATATATCTATCTATCTATATGTTAAGTGTTTGAACTGTTATATAAAACTGATTGTCTTTAAAAAATATGTTTTAGACTCTCATGGCTACCCTAGGCAGACATCATTATCATTTCCTTTTTATTGCTGAAATCCAGTAGTGTTAAATAATTTACATTGTTCCCCATATAATGTCTGAGGAGCAGAACCATGTTCCACTTTAGATGGTATATTTAACACAGTTTGAATCTTAGCCAGGATATTGTAGTATATTATGTGCTCCTGGAGTGCTGCTGTACAGGAAAGAAAGAAGGTGGGAAACTGAAGGCAGAAACCGCAGCACTTTCACTAAAAACTCAAAGTATAGACATTTAAAATACAAACCAAGAGCTGCTTATAGTAAGTTAAAATTATCATTTGCAAATCAAACAAATTTTTCAAAAGTTAAAACAGGATTCTATGAGGATTGAATTCAAGAATTTATTCATTAGATCTCAAGGGAGAGGAGAACCGGGAGGGTAAAGAGCACATTTTAGCTTCTTGGCGAAGATTTATACTGATGTGAATAACATGAGTAAATAAAATTTCACTCATGGTCATGACAAGAGATGAAAGTGACTCTGATTTCAAAGAATCTCTAACATCATGAATGAAAGCACTGTACTTTTTTTTCTGTCATCTGGTACTGAAAATTTAAAAAGTGGAAGGGTAAGAAAAACGGGAAAAGAGTAGATGGAGAGAGAAGGCACGGCATATATTTCTGTTGTTTTGAATCTCAGCTCTCTTGATACAGAGATTCAGATCTCCAGTCCCAGAGAAGCTAGCAGTTGTACTTTTACAGGTCCCCTTCCTTAAAAAATTATACTGCTTTCATCATAATCTCTTCTCTTTAATAGCAACACATGAAACAGTACATGGCCTTCCATGCTACTACATAAAACCAGTGAGCATCTCCCTATCACACCAATCAAGGACATGGCCATTCCTTACATTACACTGATACATACATATTTCAAATTTTTCATAGTCCAGGCAATGGTAAAATTTAAATGTACTACAGCTCATGTAGATTTACTATCTTCATGATGCAGATTGGGAAATAAGAAAATGCATCAGATTACAATGTAAATGTGATTTTAGAGATGCAAGGAATGCAGAAGTAAACATATCAAGGGTCTTTCTAATTTGTTTAGAAAGACCCCCCTGAAGTGAAGGTGAGTTGAGAAAGCTTGAAGGGAGAAACACACAGAAGTGAGAAATTGCATTATTCAATATGTAGATTGGATATAACCATGATATGTAAGATTTTAGGTCAGTAAAAATTAATCTGAAAGGAGAAAATGAGACAAAGTTGTGTATACTAAGCTGTTTGAACTTTAAACTGAGCCTTGGGAAGGCACTCAGGGCTTCTGAGTGGAGGGATTTTCTGATTAAATTTGATTTTTAGAAAGGTCATTCTAGAATTGGTGCAGAAAATGGATTATACAAGAGGTAACTAAGGTAGTGAAATAGTTCTTAGGCACTGGTTGGGAAATTTATTTGAGAAAAGAGACTGAACCAAGGCTTCAGGAGTCAATATAGAGAAAAACAGATAGTAAGTGACAGTACCAGCAGACATTTATTGACATACTGCCCTACCATTAAGAGATACACAGACTCCAAGAGGCTAACTTACAAGTGAATAACAAGTTAGCCAATAGGAGAGAGAAAAATAGACAGGATATTTTCAGATGAGTTGGTAAATGTTTGATCTACAACATACTGAGTTTAAGATACTGATGGAACATTCAGAGTGCTTATGATAAGACACTCAATCAGTTCCATCAACCATTTTCCCAGAGACAAATACTTTCCATGCTCCACTAAGTCTATCCCTCTCCAAATTAAGTGAATGAATAAATGTTCAATGGAATAGTTTTGCATAAATACAACACAAAATGTTGACATTACTGCAGCCAACTAAGGATGTCTGGCTCATCAGATGAGCCCATAACCTCCATGTGGTTGAAGAGAAATTGATTGCTTAGTGGAAAAGATATCAGAATACAAACAGAACTTTTCAAGCCATATTATAAGTTTGAATAAAGAAAACAGGTGAAAAGAAGGAAGGGATCAGGAGTTAGAAGAAAATGTAGAAATGTGGTGTTCCAAAAGCTGAGAAGAAACATTCTCAGAAGAGAAGATCCCATGGGGAGTAGCAAAAAATGTTAAACTGTTACCAAGGGCGATAAAAACATGAGAAATTAGCATTTCTTATTGCTAGTGTGAAAGAAATTCAGGAAGAACAAATACCTGGCATTTGATAGCATTTTTGTTTTTATTGCATAAGCAAACAACAGTGTATTTGATATGCTATCTAAGACATACTTGACCTTAAAAAATAATGCTTTAAATTAAAATAGGACAGTGTTCAGATTGTGTGTGTGTGTGTGTGTGTGTGTGTGTGTGTGTGTGTATACAGACAGGGCTCCAAAACTATTTTTAAAAAATCCAGTTTCCTTGTCTTCTGTTTTCCCACTGTGTAAACGTGTATAGATCTGAGCTCTCCTATTTAGTAAATTTGGTGAAATGCAACCTGTTCCTGGAAATGTTTGAACTTTAAATGAAATAATAAATACAAATCACCCAGAACAGGGCTAAATATGTAATAGGTGCTGGCTAAGAGACAGCTACATTTATCGCTATTGTTCAGAACTTTCTTGCATATATATATATATATATATATATATATATATATAATGAAAATTAAATCTGAATACCATTCTATTCATTCACAGATTGTGATTAACTGATTTAATATTCTAAAAAACAAAACAAAACAGAAAATAAACACCACTAGTTTATACTACAAGCCTTCTAAATTGTACCTTGCTCAAGTTGTTCCCTAGTCTTTCTAAAAATACAAGTACTCTTTAGCCAAAAGAACACAAGCCTTCAGACTTCTGAATTTATTTAGATGGCAGAATTCAGCTTTGGTAAATGAAAGGTCTTTCTTCCTGGACTTACCCCTTCTCTTCATCAGTCTCTCTCTTCTTCCTGCATGTGCAGTTTTGCTCAATCTGCCGGAAGTGCCTGCTCTACCTTTGAACTTCTTGTGGTCAGGTTCTAAAGGATGATTCTCTCTCATTTCTCTGAGGGCAGAGGGATTGCTAGCTATTGCATTTTTCCACATAAATACATTAGGTGTTCACATTGCTACCTAATGGATTTCATATACATCAAAACAATTATTTTGTTCATGTGTACTTTTTCAGTCCTATAATGTCAAAAGACCCTGCGCTTCAACAGGGTTTGATGAAGAATTAATACACCAATGACAAACAGAAGTATCATCCTCTGATATAAAGAAATAAAAAAAAAACCTGGAAAGATCATAGTAATGTTAACTTTAAATTAATCTGAGCATTAGTACTGTTCAAAAGTAAAATGCAGGTCTCTAGATTTAGCTTAAATAAAATCACAAACAACAAGTAGAGCTACACAAGGGGCTCCCTTATAATCAATTTATATTTAAAGATCTAACCTGCTTTTTTTTCAGTCTAGATTGAGTTTTGCTGATCCTCATCTGAACATTTCTATTTTATTTTAGCCCTGGTGCTTGGTTGTGATGTTCTTAAAACTGAATCCGTATTTCTATTTGGAAAAAAAAGAAAGAAAGAAAGAAAGAAAGAAAAACAGTATGTGTTTATGAGGTAGATCAAAGTTCACTTAAATACAGTCTCCTTCAATTGGCTTCCTGAAACATTTTGCCCCTCACCCCAGCTCTGCCAGGGCCCCGCAGCCCATTCCATTATAAGACTGCAACAGCTATCTCTAAGGCTGCTCAGCTGCTATTTTTTGTGACCTAAACACTGTGCATTCGTGAATTATATTCTTTCCTATTTTTTGAGCACTCTGAGGCCCTAGGATATCTTTTATCCTGTTTCCATATATCTCTCCCTGATTAGGAGACAAGCTTAAAACGGTCTTGGCATTTGGAGAGAAATATGGAAACATGGTTATCTATCTCAGAGCACTTTCAATTTCCTCCTTAAATTTCCCAGTGATGAAGGCGTTTCTCTATGGCTGTTTAACACAATATTGACTGTGGACTGCAGAAAACAACTGATGAATTGTTTTAACAGAGGCAAAGCAGAAGCATTTAAAGTGAACAAAGTGTAGAAAATAACAACATTTGAAAATTGGAAGATATATTTTAGATATTTTTCATCATTAAAATTGCATAATTTTTCCTCCTGGTATAAAAATGTCTTAAATTTGTCTTCAAAGTCAAGTAGCAGGATAGTGTCCAATGCATCACTTAACCTTTTAAACTAAGAGTAAAGCGATCGTGGTGTACATGAATCATCAAGGAGATGGGAGGAAGAGGCGACCACACCACCGAGCTGCTCCTGTAAATATTCTGACCTTCCAGCGTGAGAATTGTCACACTGAATTTTACCATTTCATTTCTCCCATCTGTTTTCCTTCTAGTTTTTAGTTTTTTAATCTGCATTTTAACATTAGTTCTTTTAATAATTTAATTATATGCTTAGATGGTTAAGATTTGCTTTATTTATTTGATTTTTTTTTTTTTTTTGACAGGTTGGTCCTGAGCTCCCTATGAATCCCAAGGCGAACCTCTAATTCACAGCAATCCTCCTGCCTCCGCCTCTCAAGTGCTGAGATTACAGGCATGAGCCACCATGTGCAGTACTGTTCCATGTGGTTACCGGAATCGAAACCAGGACCTTGTGCTTGCAAAGAAGGCGCCAGAACCACTGGGCTAAATCCCCAACCCTGCATTATTTATTCAAATAGAGCCCAGCTACATGTGAAATGATAGTGTTACAAAATGATGTTTTCAGGTGATGCAGATTTTGACTGAGGACAAGAATACTTTTAGTCAGTTGAGGCAGCCTGGCACTCAAGAATTTCTGCAAGATGTACATTTAATAAAAGCAAAATCTTTAACGTTTATGGAGATATTAAATTGATCCCATGGCTCCAAATTGTCATACGTAGCTCCTTGAGAAATATCTGGCAAAGAGCACCGGTATCTGCCTTAATAACGTCTATCCTATGGACAGACACAAGAAACACTCTCGTGAGGTGTAAGGATTAAAACGTGCTTTGCAAAACCATGTAAACAATACTCACCCTCATGTAGAAGAGCAGGTTATAGAAATGAATGGTAAGAGATAAAATTTATTTTCATTGACATATATCTCAGCCTAACAAATTGTACTAATATTTAAAAAAATTATTTAAATTTCCTGTGTTGCAAAAAAATGTTAAATAGTTTTCAAATTTTTTAATATTTCATGTAGAAAATTCTACATATAGCATGGAAAGTAGAGTTCTAATAATCATTATGACTTTAAAATAGTATAACATTTTTATTTGTAAGTAAATTTATAAGAGAATTTGTAATTACTTAGTGTAGTTTTCCATCATATGTGATAAAATGAATCACAAAGAAGATCCAACACCAATGTAGGGAACAAAATGAAATTACTTTTTTTTTTTCTTTTGAGACAGGGTCTCACTTTTTGATTCAGGCTCGCCCTGAGCTCAGCCTCCAACTCACATCACAGCAATCCTCCTTCCTCTGCCTCCCAAGTGCTGGGATTACAGCCATGAGCCACCACGCCCAGCACTGTGGTATGTGGTACTGGTTGCTGCTGGATGTGAGTCTCCACTCCCAGTATGGTATGTGGTTACCAAGGTATCAAACCCGGGCCCTTGCACTTGCAAAACAGGCACCAGAACCACTGAGCTAACTCCCCGGCCCCTGAAATTACATTTTTATTTAAAAATATCTTATTCATAAGTTTAAGCCCTATCACTTAACCCCATCACTCTTAGAATACATTCCAATAAACAACATGGCAAATATGTGTTTAAAAAGTAAATATATTGACTGACACAGCTATGACAAACAATTTAAAAATATATATTCTTTCAGTCATTATATTAGTTTGACTCTGAAGGGCTGAAAAAGACAGGTTATCACTTTGTAGTTCAGGCTGGCCCTGAGCTCAGTCTCAAACTCACAGAAATTCTCCTGCCTATGCCTCCCAAATGCTGAAATTACAGGTGTGAGCCACCACATCCAACACTGTGGTATGTGTACTGATGACTGGTAGGAGTGAGTTACCATGCCCGGTATTGTTGTGTGTGGTTACTGAGAATCATACTCAGGCCCTTGTGCTTCCAAGACAGATGCTGGAGCCACTCAGCTAAATCCCCAGCACCAAGGGCTCAAGATTTTAAGGGAAGGATTCTGAAATTAATTTTTGGCCCCTATCATTTTTCTGGTTTTCTATTTGCCACTGTTTAATAAATTTATATTTATTATTTCATTATCTAATTTGTTATCCCTAGTATATTTGATACAGATCATTGGAGTGTAAAGCTGAATATAGTCAGTAATTTCAATTATAAATAATATAAAGTATGTTAATATTTTTAACAGAGGTTAGCAGGTAGAGAGCAATGTAAGCAGAGGATAGCAAAGAGCATAATCATATGGTGAAGTACAAAATTTTGAATAACTGAAAATAACTGACATATACACAAAGCATAAAAAATAAGATATTTATTTGAGATTGTAATTTTATCTGGTCAGGAGTCTTCACTGATTTGTAAAAGGTAATAAATAAAACAAAACATTTCCAAAACATAAAGTACAAAACTGAGGAAAATTTACATCATATAATCAATGTAGCATGATTACAATATAGGCAGGTGATAGCTCACTGTTTCCTCATCATCTCAAAGTGAGTTCAGTTAACTCTACTCTGAGCCATAGACGGAGGGAGGATTTTATGAAGGATTTTATTTTATTCAGTAACAGAGGAACTTGCAAAAAGAAGCAACAGCCGGAATCTCATTAAAAAGTTACTGCACAACAAGAGAACCCATTAACAGGAAAAAGACAACCTAAAATGTGAGTATTTTTACAAGATGCTCCTCAAACAATTACTACTCTCTAAGGTATAGAAAGAACTTTAAAACATCAGACCACCACAAATTTTAAGAAACGTGTCAAAAATGGACATCTCAAAGGAATAGGTATTTTTCAGCTGAAGAACTAGAAGCAGTAAACAAACATGTGAAAAAATGTTCAACATGACTAGTCATTCGAGGGGTGCGGATGAAAACAGTCCTGAAATTCTACTTCACTCCAGGAAGAATGAGTGCTATCAAGAAATTGAGCACAACTTCTTTATCCAGTCTCCAAGATAAATGGAGTAATACCTAGACATAATAAATGATAAATTAGAGACATTTATAGCTAAATGGATATATAGTGAGGACATATTCATAAGTGAAATTAATGGGACAAGGTGTTTAAATATGATATTGTTTCACTAGAATGAGAAGCTAAATTGTACATGTGGTCCATAATGTGTAATAGATATTGTGAATAGGAAGAAAATGTTCAAACAGAAAAGGTAAAGCAGGATAGGGGCAAGTAAAGAAAAGAAAGAAAACAACTGATGGTAAAAACAACAAAAAAATGGAAAAAATCTTATGTATATAAGGTGTGGAGGGTCGTATGAAGGGCAGGGGAAAGGAAAAAAATGAAAATCAAGCTATACCATGTACAGGTACAAATGTATAATATTGAGTGTGACTATGATGTATATCTAAAATATAACAATAAACTCAATAAATACACAACATCCCACACCCATCCATGATTATAATACCATAAAAATTAATACAGATGGTCTTTATCCCAATGTGATAGCTATTTATGCAAAACTGAGAGCCGGCAACATAGTAAATGATCAAAAAGTGAAATCTCATGGTAAAATGAGGAACAAGTCCTGGATGCCAAATACAACCATTCCTGTTCAATGGAGTTCTGTATACACGAGGCACAACAATTATACAAGAGAAAGAAATGAAAGGAATAAAGACAGGAAAGGAAGAAGCTAACCTGTCTTATTTGCCGTTGACATGATGCTCTATGTCAAAGATTCTAGAAACTCAGCAGAATAACTGATAGACATAGAGTAGCTGTATGCAAGGTCAGCACTTAGAAGTCAACAGCCTACTTGTACATGACTAACAGACTCACTGAGAGAGTCACCAAAGAAACAAGTCCTTTCACAATAGCATCAAAAAAAAAAAAAAAAAAAAAAAGAGTATCTATGTCTATCAGCTGATTTTGTGAGAAAGCCAGAGTCACATGGTGTCAGGTTTGACAAATGAAGGAGATAAGAACACACTTTACTGTATCTAAAAGTCTGTCTTTCTGTTGATTACCACTCAGCAGTAGCATTTTTTTTAAAATCACACAGTTCATAAATATACAAATGAAAAGGACATCAGGACTGGTCATGGCATGGAAAATCTGACAGAAAGTGTGTATTTGAAGTAAGTGGGAGTGTTGGGAAGGGAATTAATGTATCTTTTATTATAGTAATTTAAATAATTATCATTATAATAATTTAAATAATTATTACAGTCACTGTGTATTTTCTTCACACATTGCATTGCACTTACAATAGGGTCTGAGCATGAATATAGTAGAATATTACTTTTATTCAAAAAGGATTATTACAGATAAAATTTTGTTCCCCCCAAATGTATATGTTAAAGTTGTAAACCACAGTAACTTAAATTGGATAGTATTTAGAGATACAGTTCTTTAAAGAGATAATGAAGCAAAATAGTTTGATTTTAGTTGTCAAAAATACAATTTAAAAAGTTATATTAGGGGCACAGAATAGTTTAGTCACTTCCTCATCACTAAGATACAAAACTTAGATGAGGAGAAATTTATTTCTGGCTCTGATTTCAGAGGTCTCAATTTATAAATTGATTGAAAGAAAATGTGACATGAGATAGTGCCTGGTGAGGAACAGTGAACATATTAAGGACAAGTAGAATGCAGAGTGAGACGTGAGATGTATCTTTCCAAGCCACAATTCCAGTGACTCACCCACATATAGGCCTCACCTGGTGCAACAACAATCCAATCACCTTCTAATATACTCACCTCTGAATACAGGAATATTAGGAGGAGTTTTTTTCCCATATCTTAACTATAACATTTCAATTTTGTTTACCAAAATACTTAAATCCATATGTTCATAACAAATGTTAGGTTCTATGTCCAAAGTCCCTTCTCACACTTAGGGTAAACTCTTATCTTTGAGCCTATGTGAAAATCAAAATGAAAGTTAAACACTGCTAAAACAAACAAACAAACAAAGAACCTACAGTGTCATTTGGTAATAGGTAATTTTCCCATTATGAGTGAGAAGTGAGTCACTGAAAGGAACCAATGTAGACTAAAACCCTGAGCAGAAATCATTAAATCCTATAGTTCATGGTACACATCATGCAAAAGTTGTGAAATGTGTGACCTGTAAATGGCTCTGATCAACCCACCCTTAAAATAAAAGTTGGTTACAATCTTCAGAGCCTTTCCCTCATGATGGTTTCATTCAGTACCTGAAGATTTTCTAAGGAAACATTCCATATTTCTTGCTTCTCTGACTTCCCATGGTCTCTATTACAACTTCTGCTTTGCTCTCATAGCTTTATCAGCTGAGCTCTTCAATATCAGACTTCTTTGTCTCATAGGCTTTCTATTGAAATCCTGCTTGACCACATAAATTTGTACAGAAAGGAAAGACATGTCAAATTGGGCCTCTTGCTCCTGATTCTCACTGTAAATGCAGCTAAAAGCAGACACCTTTCCCACTGTGACAGCATGAACTTCAGACTCCCTTGAAATTTTCTCCACTAGATAAATTTTTCTTCTTTTCTCGATCTCCAAAAAAGTCTCAGGACATGGATAAAGTTTAGAAAAATGTTCTTCCACAGTGTACCACGTATGATCTCAATTTGTACTGGAATGGATTCCTTGTTCAGAACTGAAGCCCATGGAGCGGAGCCTTTAGCATGCCCATTTTCATGAGCATTACAGTCTTTTGAGTTCAGACAACAATCTTGGCTTGAGCTTTGCTTACATCATCTAGTGCTTCTCTAGCTGCATCTCTGAAGATTTACAAACTCTACAAATCAGTTCTAAAAATTCAAAGCCATATTGTCAGGTATAGTACCACTATAGCTAGCAGGCTTCTGACTCTGGCTTAGTCACCTTTCTATCTGAGACAGAATGTCTTATACACATAATTTAAATGTGGAGATGTTTATTACAGGTCTCATTTTCAGAATTCTTATTCCATGGATGGTCAGCTAGCTCCACAGGATGCATAGTAGGATGAAAGAGCCTGGTAGAAAGCTGTCAGATCAAGGGAGCCAAGAATCAAATGTAGAGTAAGAAATCAAGGAGGGAGACAGACACTTCCAGGTTATGCTTCCAATGGTCCACCAATAAGTAGACTCCATTTTGTAACTATAAATCAGCTATAGATACACCATATTCCAATCTTCTTCCAACACCTCCATGTATAAAGACATAAGTATTGTGTTGAATATTCAAAAGCTAAAGGATAAGACATGAGAACAGAGCATAGGAAAGTACAAACAGAAACCGAGTTTCTCCAAGTCAATGACCAAATATGCTGGAGAAAGCATTCCTAAGGACCTTTGTATTTGGACTTCCCCATATAATACATTTCTAACTGTTCAAGCTACTCACTGTGATGATTTTTTTTTTTTTTTGCTATAATGGCTCTAGTAAACTAATGTTATATACTTAGTAAATGGGTGATTGAGAGATATTAGGAAAATACATTTAGAAGTTACACAGGAATGAGATATTGATGGCATGGCCTGAAAAGATAACAATAAATGGTGGGAAATATTTTGGTATCAATACACACTAGGAAATTATAGAAACTGATTTTTCTAGCAAAACAAATGTGTGTTATGAGATAAAGAATTCAAGGAAATAGAATCTCAAAATTTTAGCCCTTGGCCATGTGTCATTTTTATTCCATGTTGAAAGTGAGATTATGATAATGGTCCCAGATTCATTTTTAACAAGCACTAGCCTTATTTATCTATTTTATTTTTAATAAATATCATTTACTAATGAAAGTAATATTATATGTGGTAAAATTATTAAACTTCTTTTTTAGGAATTAATTCACAGAATGATAGTATGGCAAGGTCCTGTGCAATTTTAAACAGTTTGGATGAATTCCAGAGATCAATGTAGAAATTAATTGCTTACAGTTTCTGGCACAAGTCTTCTCATCAACACTGATATTTTGAACTGCAGTGGAAGAGGCCACTCACTGCCAAGGTGAGGAGACTGACAGTTTGGCAGTTGGAGAGGAGAGAGGATGATTCCTCAGTCTCAGTAGATTGTATTCACGGTACGCAAATTCTATGCAATGGAAAATGAACCACACTTTTAAAAGGAACTAATATGCAATCACTGAACATTTTTACTATTCATTTTTTTCACCCACATGGGACAGAGTTGGACATAATTAAATATTTTGTACACTTTCAAAAATTGACTTTGGAATCTAATCAATCTAGAAATTATGAAAAATTGATTTTTATGGAAAGGAAGGCATCTGGTGACATAAATAATGTTTTTGGAATTGAATAATTTATAACACCGAAGGCATTGCATGTGGTGAACTTTAACTCAAAGTGATAATGTAAAAGATTAACCTACACTCTGCAGGTGGTCAAAATTGCTCTTCACAGTTACTCATTTATGCATTATAAATTGGAATTAAAATATTCACAAAATATTAACTTTACTGTTTCATTATGACATGTCAATTTTATTGTATTCACCAGTAATTCTTATCATACAACCAAAAATCACATTTGTTTTGTGTGAATATCATTTTCTTAGCAGTTGTATTTATTTCATATGTTATATGACACGTATATGTACACAAACACATCAGTTTTTCACTGTTGCCTGATATATGTTTTTGATTACTTTCACTGTTTAGTCACTCAGGTTATTTGTGTTTTAAATCACCTTCATATTAAGTAGGCAAGGGTTAATATTAAATCACCTGATACTTACCTCATGCTTTCACAATTCATGGCAAATGTTTTTAATTATATAAGTAGAAGGAAGGATATGTGATCCTACTGTCAATTGCCCTCCTCACAGGTCAACCATTTATTGCCGTACATCATTCTCTGTTTGATAACTGTGATTGTGTCATTTACCATGTTCTCTAAATATTCACTTTTAGCAGTTCTTCTCAGTCATATCATACCATGGGTGAGAAATTCGGTCATTTACATTGTCTGAAATTTAACAAAAATAATTAAGGCATCCAAAGTGACTGAACTCATCAATGACACTTACCAAAAACAGAGCAAATAAAAACTCTCCTTGCTGAAAACATGCCAAAAAAAGCAAGGGCCGTGCTGGATTCTGGCAAATTATACAACCTAGGTCTTGCAACAGAAGAGCCTTTTTCTGTTGCTTCCTCTTCTTTGGCCTTTATCTTGGAAGAATGATTGCCAGTCAGCAGAGGAGGCCTCCACATTTCACAGATTGTTTTTTATAATACCTGAATATTTGTCAGCAGTCTGCATCTAGATTTTATCAAAGTATCCTAGTTTCATATATATCAAAGAGTTATAAAACTTGGCTATATTTTCATAATCTTTAAATTGTTTTTTGTTATATTCTTCACCAGAAAAATGGAGTTCTGGAAGTCCTAAACACAATTTCAACTCTCTGGGAAACTGAGTCGGAAAAATTGCAATTTCTGAGGTCAGTATGAGCAAGTTAGAGAAAACTGTGTCAAAACTAAAAAAGACAAAACATATATATCTATGGACTTACACTGATTGGCATAGATGTTCAAATATCAGGCATCTCAAAACAAAGATTCAGGAACCGGGGATTGAGCTCAGTGGTTCCAGTGCCTGTCTTGCAAGCGCAAGGACAAAGGTTAGATCCCCGGTAACCACATACTATACTGGGTGTGGAGACTCATGCCCAGCAGCAACCAGTATCACATACTACAGTGCCGGGTGTGGTGGCTCACACCTGTAATTCCAGCACTCTGGAGGCAGAGGCAGGAGGATTGCTGTGATGTGAGTTGGAGGCTGAACTACAAAGTGAGACCCTGTCTCAAAAAACCTAAAAAAAAAAAAAAAAAAAAGATTCAAAACACAAAAATAGTCAAAGAAAAACCCATGGAAAATATGTTGAACAACCTCTGCCAAGTACAGCCAAACAAAGACTGAAGTCCTGCAAGATAATAAGTGGGCTGGCCTCTCCAACTGTCTGTTGTTTGCCATGTTTTGATTAGGTAGACCCTACTGGAAGGCAGAGGGAAAGGCTCATTTCTAGAGGTCAGCTGTTGGCTCTTAGAAATTGGCTGCTCTGGGTTTGAGGCAAGACAGGGTACACAGGGACATGATCCTGGAATGATGAGTGGGAATCAACCCTACAAACTTACTTTTCATTAAACATTGATTCAGCTGAATGACCCAGGTGAAGCAGAACGAACAACTTGAGTGATTAAAATAAAACATGCTTTCTTTCCCTAGATCATGAATCAGAAGTGAAAATTCTTTCATGTATCATTTATTCCATGTTCCTTGTACCTTTTCTATGTGTATCAGGTGTTGGAAATTTTCCCTATGAAGGGTCAGTTTCAGACAAATATTTATTCCCATGGGCATGTTTTCAGTTTTATCTTTATTAGACCAACCTTTATTACTGAGCAAGGGAAGGATAGAAAATGCTGCAGAAAATCTTCTCATTTTAGGATATAATGATACAATTATTGAAGCAGCCATCCAATTGTCTACTATTAATCAGAACTAATTGCCTTGTCTTATATATGAGCACTTCTTCACCTGTTTGTTCAATATCATAACCCCTTAAATGAAAACATTATTTGTTTCTAGTATAATAGGACCTGCCTTTGAAAAGATTCCCTTTGGAAAAGGTTTCTTTGGGGTATAAACAGACAGACACCAGATGTGAACGGGTGCTAAAATCATAGAAATGGAAAACTCTTAAAAACAGATCTCAGGTGAAAGGGGACAATGTTGAGACTGTAACAAAAAAGTAAGGAAACAAATTTTATATATATGGGGGGGTGGTAGGGTGGGTGGGGCTATGGGAAAAAATGAGAATTAAGTTGTGTCTTATACTGGTACAAATCCCCATTATGGAGTGCAATCATGATGTGTATATTTAATGTACCAATAAAGATAATTTAAAAAAAACAGATCTCATACCTTCACTGTCTTGGGCATCTTTTGGTATAGAGACATAATACTGAGATATTAAGAAAATGACAAACACATTATTGCTAAAAGTACAGCCAACATACTGAGGCTGCCCATGAAATTATTGAAATTCCAGCAAGAAGTGGACATATACACATGTTGAGAACAAAAAATTAGAAGGTCTTAAGGAATTGTGGCACAGTTTTATTCACACACACAGTCAACAGTCCCATCTTCTTGAATAAAGAATACATTCAGTTGCATTAGGTCAAACCTATGTAATGGAATGATGAGCAAGTCAATACTTATCATCCAAAGTAGACCATATTATGACACTTTACATTCGATATTACTTTGTCAGATGTAAGAAAAATTATATCACAAATCTGAAAATAAACTCATACATACAAAACATTGCATAATAATTTCATTTTTTATTTGGCCCTGGGTTTTTATGTTAAAGTGTTAATCACATATTAAAACAAGACTGTTTTCCTAATAGAAGTCAAATGATGAATTACTGTAAACATATAAATCTTGGAAAACATTAACCTACGAACCATAATATACCTGTGGCTTCATTAATTCACTTGATCTTCAGCTTTGTCTTTTATTTCATGTGTCAAATGTCATTATAATCTTAGAAATATAAAAATAAGTACTTAAAGGTCACTTTATAAGCTCCTCTCCTCTCACACACATGAGTACTCACACACAAACCATACATGTAGAGAGTGTACGTAAACATGTATACAGTGCATACACACTCATTTGTTTGATAAAAATAAATTTTAGCTAGAAATACATGCCATTTTGCTATGGTACTTACATTTGGTTAAGATTTTCTTTAGGATATATTGTAAGAGCCACTCAAAAAACACAAGAAACATCTTACTTAAATTCATTGTATGTTTGCCAAGTATCAGTCAAGAGAGTTTAAATGAAAATTGCCTAGAGAATTATTTTTCATAAAAAATTGCACAGTAACTTGTAATCCTCAGATAGATGATATTACTTCTTTAAAAAGACTTCTGCAAATATTTTTGGAGAACAGACAATCCCAAGTGATGCTTGGGTTGCATAAGGTCAATTGGATCAATGTGACATGCAAGGAGATATTATGTGAAATGAAAATAACCTTTAATGGAGGACAAAGCGGAGCTGGCCATTTCACTTTATCTTTCATTTTTTTCTATTATTTCACCTTATACCAGTTTATCTTTGTATTTTAGATAGAAAAGCTTTAATGGAAAAGTAAACTTATCTTTCATTGTGTCTAGTGTCTGTTGTCAATGCTGTTTTCCCAGGGTAATCCATAAAAGTGTTTTTAAATGCTATCGTCGTTTATATTGTAAAGAAACATTTTGTAAAGTGTAAATATTTCATTAGACCCCACGGCTATAACAAAATGGTTTAGTACAACAAAGGGATTTTATCTATATCAAACTTTTAGTCAAAAGAAAAAAAGAGAAATGTTTTTGAGCCTTTGATACAAAATTCACCATCCAAGCAGATGTTTGAAAAGATATTAAGCTAAGTCAACATCTATAATATTACTTCTATTCTTGAGATTTTTTTTTATTTATCTGGCTCTATGAATATTTGCCATGCATTGCAAATAATTTAAATACCAGATTAGAGTAGGATATGTTACAGCATTGATTGGTTTTTGGTAGCTTTTCTTTCCTACAACACAAGCTATTTTTCATGAACTAAGAGGAGCTTATTAAGTTGATGGTCTGACAAGATGCCTCAAATGCAAATGGCTCTGGGAATTTGAGGTTTCATTCCTTTCATCAGGAATCCTTTTCATTAGATCATCATATCTATGCAGCTATCAAAACAGATTTAATAATTATTTTTGGCTGATTCATGCAATCTGAGATTTGAAGAGCAGCAAGAACAATGTAATAGTGGGTAATCTTATGAAATAGAGAATATATGCCAAATTTGTTTTACTTGAGAATAAAAGTTCAATTTGATTATGAGTTTTTCAGAATAATGTAAGTTTTTTCTTCATATAAACATTAGAATGAGTAAGAAAACATTAGTAAATAAACATGCAAGATATTTTGGCTAGAAACTATTTGAATGATATACTGGAGCATTTATATTACAGTATTAAAATGCTCACTTTAAAAAGCTTATTACAGTCTTTAAGACGCTGTAACTATAGTGGGACATAAAACTGGTGATCTTACATTACTAGTATTTTTCAAATTCCTAAATGAATTTATTTTCCTAGTTATACAATCATAAGATTAATGTGAGAGATTATCATGAAAGATAATAATAGGAAGTAAGAATTTACTGATTTTGCAAGTGATTTCATATTCAAATTTTGAATAATACTGCCAAAGTTAATTTTCTCCAAATTAAGTAAATCAAAAATAAAATCTTTTAAATAAGGAAATTGCATGGATATAGAGAGTACTGTATTGCCCTTTCTTTTATCTTTTGTCTATATACATATACATGGTTGTTGTGTGATTAGAAGGAATTATTTTGGAAAATAAATATAAGCTAACAAAACTAAAGTTCATGATAAACATTTTATATAATATGACAAGTATACAATGTAATTTTATCTCACTCTATCATTTTGAAATGAACCAAATTCTTTATAGGTGATCTTCTCATCTTCTCATCAGGGAGAAAGAGGGAGAGAGAGAGAAGAGAGAGAGAAAAAGAAAGAAAGAGAGACAGAGAGAGAGAGAGAGAGAGAGAGAGAGAGAGAGCTCCCACCAAAGCCATTATCATTTGGATCCTAAATTTCAAATATATGATATAGATGAGTTTATAGAGAAAACTAAATGTTTTGTTCAAGTGTGAACTTAGATGACAGAACATTATGAGATGGGATCTAATGTAAATGGAAAGGACAAGTTTCTGGAAGATAAATCCAATTTAAGCTAAAAATCAATGTATTACTGGTAACAATTAGATATTTTAAAGGTTAAATTTATCTTAGGCAGAAGAAAGAATGTGGTTTACAGGTTCTGCTTCCCTGGAAAATTCTAAACAGTAAGATCCACTTCTAACACAACTACAGTAAGTGGCTGGAAGGAAAGGACACACTACATGTCTTACTTTCTTCCTTGAGGCTGAGACACAATATCCAAAGCACACAACTCAATAGGGGAAACATTTATTTTGGTTCACAGTATGCAGAGACATTAGCCCAGAGTTTTGGGCTCAATGGCATTATCTCATGATGAAGAGAAAGAGCTAAAGGCCAGACTGTAGGAAGCAGAGGGATCTAGGGTAGAGAGAGGAAAACAGACATTTCAGTGCCCCCTCCCAGAGATCCACCTTCTCCAACAAGACTTCACCTCCAATTATAGATGTATCACATGACCTTGATGCAGTCATCTCTGAGAAACCTCGCCTGAGGCTTTGGAGGAAGTTTAGATACAAACAGTAATGATTCACTAAGTGGAAAAGGAATGCTTGGTGATAAATTGGTCATTATATGTATAATCCCACTGCAGTGTATATAAGTAAGAATCAGAAGCTCCAAGGAGCAGTATTATGAGGACAGAACATGCATTATCTCATTTCAATTTTGAGGGAGATTACAGATTGTACCTGTTTAACAGTAGGAAGGATTGAATTGACATGATGGAGAGGGGTACAAGAGTCAAAGAGAAATAGGATTTAAATAGTCAATATTAACTATGGTGCCTATTGCTCATCCATTATAGTAAACAAGAGATATTTTTAAAGAAATAAATGAACATCCGAAAGCAACATAATTAATAAGAGGGTAAGAATGACTTGCTGACTTCATTTAATCCCCAATTTGTACTGTGTAACATTAAGAGAAAGGATCAGTAAAAAAATTTGTATGTAACTTGAGTGCATTAAGGAATAGAGAAGATTATGTGTTATCAATATAAGTTAAAAGAATAAATATAAATTAAAAGAATAAAAATAAATGACAGTAAATCACACTTAAATTATATATGATGAAAACATCAAAAAAACACTAGAAATAAATACTGTGTAACTTTTCCAGATGTTGAGGAAGTTGGGTTGCCTCTGAGATGTTCGTTGGAAATAGTTTTTTAGCTATTGGGGGTAAATTTTTTTCCAAAGAAAACGCAGGATCAATGGTCAATGAGAGTGACCAATTATGGCAGAGCACTGATCAATGATTGATTGAGCAATCATTAACTGCTTGCTGATATAAGAGCCCTACTAACATTTTCTGGAGTTTGTAGTAACCCTTCAGGATCGCAAACATTAGAGCTTCCCATAGGTCAGCTGAGTCTTCTGTTGTGACCTCGACATAACCCAACTTCTTGCTACAGATTTTTTTCAACTTACTTTTCTTGAGTCTAAAATCATGCCATAATGTATGGTTTGCTTACATTCTGCTTCACATCAAACTCATTGGTGGTATTTTCTATAGAAAATAGTACAAAGAAGGAGATTTATGTAATTTGATCTTTTATGAAAAGTAGGATTCCATACCTGTGTTATTACCACTTAGGACTCCCTCATTGGTGAGAAGGGGGAGTTCATAAGGTTCCAGGCATGTTGTAATAACATAATCACTAAACTTCGACTAATGGTGACTTGGGTAAGATCATTCTGACGTGAATGTACTAGAGAGTTTAATGTAAAAAGAAGTCAGTAATATGTACAAAATATTAATACTCATCATCAGGAAAATGATTCCAATGTGCTCCTGTTGGAGGGCAGTTTAAGTGCGTGTAAAAATTTTAAAAGAACATCTCACAGTGAGTAATCACTAACTGAACGTAAAGGAGAAAACCTAGAGCTCACTACAGAGCCCAGACAAGCCTGGAACTCACAGCAATCCTCTTGCCTCTGCCTCCCAAGTGCTGGGATTATAGGTATGAGCCACCACTCCCGGCAATGTGGTGTATGGTAGATTGCTGATGGGTATGAGTCAGCATGCCTGGCATTGTGGTATGTGGTTACCTGGGCTCAAACTCAAGACCTTGGGTTTGGAAGGCAGACACCAGAATCACTGAGCTAAATCCAGACTTATAAAAAGAGAAAGAAACTGTGATTTAATGCTAGCATTCCAGAACATATCCTCAAAGATTTGGTGTCCAATGTATATCCTTACCTTAGCACTTTCCTTACTGGTGGGCTATTTAAATTTATATTGCATACCTAGTATTTATTACTTTCTTACAAATGAGTCTCGTTCTTTTTTTTTAGATAGAGTCTTGTTTTGCAGTGCAGACTGGCCCTGGACCCGTTATGTAGCCCTATCTATGCTGGAACTCATAGCAATCCTCCTGCCTGTGCCTCCTGAGTACTGGTATTACAGGTGTGAGCCACCATGTCCAGCATTGTGATATGTAGTACCCAGTACTGAAATTGGAACCTTGAGCTTGCCAGTTAGACACTGGAATGACTGAGCTACGTCGCTAGCCCATATTTTTAAACTGAAAATTATAATAAAGTATACTGAGAGCACACATATATTATAATATGCTGACAACTTATTTACATTATGGCTTTAAAATATATCCTCAATAGATTTCTCAGTGTAAAATAAAATGCATTTTCATGAGTAAGTCATCTTCATTTACTTAAACATAATATTTTACAGGTACTTCCTCCAAATGGGAAAAAGGATTAGCTAGTCTTGCATGGAATATAACAAGTCATTTTGCACTATGTATCAGAATAGTCACACTATGATGCACTCATGTTTCTAAAGGCTAACTATCAAGGAAACAGAGAAAGAACATTCATTAGAGAAAATCTTGAGAAAGCCATGTTTTAAGTAATAAGTAAAAAAGGAAGGAACATATATAAAGAAAAATAGACAATACTGTATATTTTATGAGATTTTATTTAGATACATTTGGAGAAGAAACAAATTCATGCAGGTAAAAGACCGAGTGGGGTGTATTAATATTTGCATTGTTTAAATAAACAAAGATATTCACAACAGCATTTGTCTTTTCAAAGAAACAGAGAAGTTGGAAAATGTAATTAAATTTAAATTAGAATTTAAAAATCATACAAATGTGATTTTCACAAATGAATGTGGTCATGACTCCACATCTTCCTGTCTTTTGATACCATACCTTAAATTTTCTTTCCCATTCTCAATCTTTGTGACTAAGATGAAGCAGAAACTACAAACCCCTTCTGAAAATGACTGATAATTAGTGGACAGTGGAGGTTTAATTTATACAAAGAAAGTGAATACAAAAAGTATGACAGTATCTACCGTCCTTATGCAAATCTTCAAAGATTCACTTCAAAGCAAGTGTCTGATAATTACGTTACAGAACGGAACTCATGAAGAAATTAAGTTTATATATTTCCAGCACTGACTGATAAAAGCAAAATATTTCTTCAACTTTTCAGTAAATCAGTACGGCATTTGTTACTGTTTGAAAAATTTTCTTCCCTTTATAATTTAGTGAATTATTACAGAATCTGAAAATTGAGCAGTAGAAAAATATAGTTAAATTTCTATGAGTTTTCACACCAAGACTGCTTTCCCTAAGTTTTGATTCCGAAAACTATAATCAAAGAAGTATATTCAGAATAATGGCATCTTATTTTTCTAAATCACCTCCAAATGTATGTAATCTTAGCTTTGTGGATTTGTTCATGTGCATACAATTATTATTTAATTAAGGGATTGTCTTATTGTGGATATTAAGACCTTGATCATACAGCTAAACATTGTTGAAGAGTGGAAGTCTGTGAGGAACAGAGGAAGGGAACATAACTAGAACCTCTGCAGTTAAGTTCTAGCCTCCCATGAGCCTAAAAGTACAATGCAAATGAATTTATAAATAGACAGAAATGAAACTTAGAGAAGAAGCTGAACTTATGCCTAATCCATGCTGCTGCAGGTAGCAAGGAGAGCAAACCCAAGCTTGTCACCCTTCTATTTTGTATATCTCTAGTAACCAAGGACTCAAAAGACCTGGAGGGTAGGGCAGACATGGGACAATACTTCTTGAGGAACTATGTAGATGAAAATCTGAGTGTAGTTCATCCCTGGAGCATCATAGCACGTGGGACCACCAGAGTCTCTGTTGCACCAGAGAAGAAGACAAGAGTCCATCTATAGACATGCAAGGCTGGCCCATTTACAGTCCTAATAGTGCAACAAGATCGCTGCCACAAAAGCCAACTTGCATTTGGGGAGTGGCTCATCAAGAAAACTTGAATGCTACTGATAAGATACACAGAAATGAAGCATAAAACAAAAGAAAAATTATATCAACCAGAAGGCCTATTTTGTCTATGCTCCATATTCATCCTTCTCTGTTGATGCAGCTTCAAAAATCACATCACTTGACATCATGGCATTATAAAATTTTCAACCAAAATATATTCAATACTTACAAAGTAATAATGTGTTTTCTCCATAGTTGCTGTTGTTACATTTGTGGGCCCCATGAGAACAGGTTGCAGGTGGTGGATCCCAAGTGATACTAAGTGAAGCCAGTGACTGGGTTTGCTCTGGAGTAAATTAGTCATATGGCAGCCAAAATCTTAAGAAACCTGTGAATATGTTACTTTGTACAAACCCAGGGACTTTCAAAGTGGGATTAACCAAAGAATGTGTGAAGTGGAAACATTATTCCAGATTATTTGGATGACAGACCGGAAAGGTGACAGTACAAGCACAGGTTAGAGTGATGCTTCTTGAATAAGGTAAAGAAGATATGAAGAAGAAAGCCCCCTTCTGAAACCTAGAACCTTCTGCCCCTCAAAAGTGATAAAAACTATGCAGAGAACAGATAGGTTAAAGAAGGGAGGAGATAAGCTATTACCTAGTCTTGTAATAATTACTAGTGAGGAAAAACAATGAACTTTAAAGATTCTCAAATAAATACTGCTATTACAATTTGTATCTGATTTGTATTTCCAGATAATTTAAATAGTAGTACTGTGATATAACATATACTAATTTCCACAATACAAGCATAGTTATAAGTCTCATTCTCTCTACCACTTCCATATCCTTAGAGTTGGGGAGATTCAAAAGTACAGTACTCCAAGACAATCAAAGAATTCCCTTTGTTTAATTAATATCATCTACACTTTGTGTACAGAAGTATAATGATGTAAAACTTAAACAAAGAGTTAGCAGTCCTGCAGTGCTGTGAATACTGGTGGGGTCCTGGCACACATAGATGTCATCATAGGTTATAGAATGCTTGTGAGGGTTTGGTGATAACTGGTATCATAGTAAATACTGAAAGATACTGAGAATTACAAAGAAGAGCAGTCTGGTGAACAGATGGAGTCATATGTTGTTTGTTGTTTTTGAGAGTATACATTTTATTTCATGTCATCATGAATAACTCTGAGGAGAATTTCAGATAAAATCATACTTAATATCAATGATTCTCCAAAAAGTTGAACCGTGAAACATAAAGAGAAGAAAACACACCAGAAGAAGAAATTTTGAAAATTATCTGTGAAAAAGTCAAAGCATACAAGAGAAAAATGGGGATTACAAGATATTCTGCATGGCAGAGCTATGGTACTGGCCCAAACTCAAGTGTCCACAGTGGCAGATAATTTTTCCTTAACCCCAGGAGACTTTTCCTATGAAGACAAATTCTTGGGGGCAGAATTGCACAGCTCTCCAGTGGATGCCCCTGAGACACATGAGGTGGTCCCAAGTTCAAATCTGGATGCAGGATAGAATTTCTTAGGCTCAGAACACTTGCCATGTGGGTCTTCACCAAGCAAGTACATTCCCATGGAGTAGGATGGTCCTGGATTCTCCACAGTGCTTTTAAATCAAGATTTAAGACAGATAAATTGTCTTCTGTGGTGCATTCCGTTTACCTTCCTCACTGGCCATTAACTCCTCAGAGTTTGCAGTACCTATAGAAGAGAGTCATGAGTATTTACTACAAGCTCAGCCCAAATGAAAAGGGGTTAGGCTGCCATGGGGAATATGGGCCCCCACAAAAATGATAAGAAGAACAAAAATTACCTATCCCAAGAGGATGCCTTCAGAAGCCAGCCTTTCTGATGTGTGTATGCGATATCCTAACGGAAAACATGATTGCTCTTGATGAGATTAATGAAAAGTAATTTCTGTTTAGTATTTTCAATAGAAAAAAATAAGTATCTCCACCTAGATCAGTACCATATTCTGTACTGTATGATTAAAGTATATCAGCTGTAGGGAAAATGCGGTTTTAATGTATATTTTTGTTTCTTTTTGAGGCAGTCAAGTCATACATTTTTAGTATTTGTCTACAAAAGCTAGTCTAATTCATGAATTTTAGCCTATTTTAAAGTTGGATACGTTACAGAATCTGTGACAACTGTCTTAAAATACGACTTAAGAAAATAATTGATTCTGAAAGATAGTATTATTGTCATTATATATATATGCATATATTTTAATTAATTAATTTATTTATTTTTACTAAAATACTATATTATGTGCCCCACCATAAACTTCATAAAATTCCCCAAGGTAAAAGTAATGTAAAACAAAAACCTTGTTTTTGAAATTGATTGTATTTTTTTAAATAATATTTATTGGTACATTAAATATATACATCATGATTGCACTCCATAATGGGGATTTGTACCAGTATAAGACACAACTTAATTCTCATTTTTTCCCATAGCCCTACCCACCCTACCACCCCCCCATATACATAAAATTTGTTTCCTTACTTTTTTGTTACAATCTCAACATTGTCCCCTTTCACCTTATTTTATAATGAGCATTTTCTATTTCACAATGTATAACATACAATGCTAGGACTCACAATAAATGAAATAAATTTAGAAATACACACATTTTCCCTGAGCTTCTCATGATAGACAATAAATTTAGAGTAAATAATTTGATATTCACATTAGATAAAATCATGCATTTAATAAATTTAAATGGATCATTTGCTGAACATTTAATAATATATTTCATAATTATACAAATATATAAGCTACTTAATATAACATAGACAAATTGAAATTGTGACTAAATGAAACTGTAACTAAATGAGATTTCATATTAGCATTTATTAATCATTATTGAGAAACCAATAAAAACAATTGATTATATGCTGGGAGATGAAGTTATGCTTACTAAGCCACTGATAGTTTATGAAATTAATGCAACATAAATTTGATTTTTAATTTTGAGAATGCTTAAATAACTATTGAGATAATTGTATAGGTTATAAAAGAAAACTAAGAAATGTAATATAGACAATTTCTATGGGAATTACATTTATCAAGCAGAAACAAAAAGGAAATAATGTAATTAATTATAATTAAAGCATGCAAATGAAATGTATGTAACAAAATTACTTTCTGTTTAGGAATTCAAGTACATTTTTCCCATGAAAGGACATTAAATTTGAAGTAAAAATTAGATTACGTGAAAAAGGATAAACAAAACAGATGTCTACAAGGAGGATAGAAAATGATATTTTGAATAATAAATTTGTTTCATGAACTGAATTTATGAGTAGTATACAAATCTACTTGCTTCTATTTTAGGCTTAATAAAATGAGATCATTTTAAGAACTAAAGCTCTAAATGCATGTGTTTTAAATACATTTTTCTTGCTACAGTGTATAGGTTAACCTTTGATATGACAAGGATATAATTAGGAAAATAGAACGTTTCTGTGATTCATTCAGAGAAGACAGATTCTTGAATCATTACTGAGAAATGTCAGCTTTCTTTATGTCTCTTTCTCTTTCTCTCTTTTTTGTTTCTTCTTTCTTTTCTTTTCTTTCTTTCTTTCAAGCTGTGGTCTCATGATGTTATGTAGGTTCCTCGTATTTTCTTTGTTGCCCAGGATACCCTTGAGCACAAGATCCCCTGGCCCCAGACTCCCAAGTGCTAGGATTATAGGCATGTACCATTATATCTGTTAGATATGTCAGATTCTGAGTCTAGTTTCATGGTATACTTGGAGAGTTTCCTACTGACATATAAATGAGATGTGAAAGAAAGAAAAATCAAAGGTAATCATTCAGCCTTACTAATTAGATAAAAGATGTTTTTAGTTATAAAGTGGGAGTGTGAAAGGATGAACATTCCAACACTCATTCCGGGAAGAAAAGATCACAGAGAAAGCAAACAAACAAACCAACAAAAACCCTTGCATGCATGATTTCTTTTATTTCTAAGATTGACGCTTAAGGGATGATTATAGAGATAGATTGTAGCTTCGATAATTGGGGAAGAGTTCAAAGGCTTACGGAGTCAGGGAGTTGAAGGGGTTGCCCACGCATTGGTTGGCAACCCCAAGCACTAAAATAGGATCAATTCTGGGAAAATAATAAAAACAAAATACATGACATAAACTCACAGAGAAATTGGGAGAAGTTTATGAGGAAGTTGGATGATAAAGCCTGATCACATAATCTGGTGTGTTCCAAATGAGAGAAATATTGAGAACAGAGGAAGAATTGTTCAAAATTAAAAGTGAAATGTGAAGAAGACAAAGCTCCATATCTAGTCTCTCTAGGTTCCTCTGACTGTGGACCACATGGTGAAAAACTTAAACTTTCAGTCTCTGTCTGAAAGTGATGCTTGTAATTCTTCACAGAACAAGTTTCTGTTATAATAAGAATGCAAATAGGTAAGTCTGGCTTCAAAGATGCAGGTTCATTTCCCTAATGATGGGCTGTGAATTCAAGATGGCAGAGCATGATTTGGAAAGAGTGGGCTCTTGACTACATGTCTATTAAAATATTAGTTGTTTATTTGAACAGATTTAACTGAAAGTCACATGTAAAATTTGACAGAAATCCATGCATATTTTCACAGTAATGTACAGGAACAATTACAATGTTATCTGTAATAGTAAAAACATGTACAAGTTCCAGTATCCATCAAAAGAAGAATGGAAAAGGTAGAAAGGTAACACTTGCAGGGTGTGCAGGACTTCATAGGTTTAGAGTATAATAATGAAAAGTGACCTGGAAATTTGTGGATTTCTTGTGGTGAATAATGAAAACATAAATGCATAAAACAAAAATTACAGTTGAAATATCAAGGGAGCTAAAGAATTGGAGATTAAAGTTTCACAATGAGTTTCTTTGGCTTTTTAAAAATAAGTTATATTGATGGATGATATTTTGTATATTGATAAAGTACACTGAAGTTTGTGATACATGTGGTAATGTACCACATGTCATGATCGACTTAGGATAATTCAGCTATCTATCATTGCTAATTTTTGTTTAATTATGATGAGAAACATTCAAAAAGGGGAAAGATAATATATACTGGCAAGGATGTACAGAAAAGAACCTGTTGTATTATTTTGGTGGGAATATAATTGGTATAGCCAATATGACAATCCTATGATTGAGCCTTGAAACATTAAAACTGGAAGGAATAGCCAATGATCCAGCAGTCTCACTACTGAGCATTTATCCAAAGGCTATTAAATTAGTACATACAACAGACATTCAGACTCTTGTGCTCATTGCAGTACTATTCATACAAAACATGTATTGAATTTTACTAACAAAAATAAAAATCAGATTTTTATTTTAGACCAATGACCAGCCATATGAATTGATTTTGACATGAGAATAGAGAAGTCTGGGCAGATCTGGTTCACAGAACTTGATACTGAACTTTTATATATATATATTTTTTGAGACAGGGTCTCGCTTTGTGGTTCAAACTGGCCCTGAGCTCAGCCTCAAACTCACATCACAGCAATCCTCCTGCCTCTGCCTCCCAAGTGCTGGGATTATAGGCGTGAGCCACCACTCCCAACACTGTGGTACGTGGTACTGGTTGCTGCTGAGTGTGAGTCTCCACACCCAGTATATGTATGTGGTTACTGGGGATCGAACCTGGGTCCTTGAGCTTGCAAGACAGGTGCCGGAACCACTGAGCTAACTCCCCGGCCCGATTTTGAACATTTTTAAAATTGAATTATTTACTGGCACATTTTATATACACATCATGATAACACTCAATATTGAGAATTTGTACCAGTATTTTACTTGATTTAATTCTCATTTTTCCCCATTCCTCTACCCACTCTATGATGTCCTTACCCCTATATATATATATAAGCTTTGTTTCCTTTTTTGAAACCATATTTTTTCTTTCTCTTTGTTACCTCTACTCTTTTCCCTTTGAATATTTTCTGTTTCACAATATCTGTCATACTTCTAGAATCATTTACACTTTTAGCTTCTCATAGCAGAGAAAAGATACAGTATTTACACATCTGTGACCTATTTATTTCACTTATGAGTATGTCTTCAAGGTATGTGCATTTGAGTATAAATGACTCAAACTTATCATTCTTTATTGCAGAGTAATATTCCATTTTGTTTTTTAAAAAACACACATTTTTATCCCAGTCTCCAGTTGATGAGTATTTGAGTTGGTTCCAAGATTTAGCATCTGAAATGAACAGACACTTTTCTCCAAAAGAGGTAAAAGCAGCCAGGAAGCATATGAAGAAAGAGTCAATGTCACTGGTCATTCGAGAGATGCAAATGAAAACACCACTACAATTTCATCTCACTCCACAAACAATGGCTGCTATTTTTAAATTAACCAGTAGCAAATTCTGATGAAGCTCTGGAGAATAAGAAGACTTTCTCCACTGGAGGTGGGTATGTAGACTGGTGCAACCACCATGGAGATCATGTGGAGATTTCTCAAAAAACTGCATTAGAGGTCTCATTTGACTTTGCCATGTTCCTGCTGGGGATATGCAAGAAATAATTGCAAGACTCATATCAGAGTGACATTTGTGCACCCATGTTTATAGCAGCTCCGTTTGTGATAGCTTACTCTTAGAAACAAACCAAATGCCCATCAGCTGGAGACTGAATAAAGAAAATATAGTCATTTTTTTATAAAATGGAGTGTTACTCTGCCATAATGATGTCTGAGTCATTTATACTCAAATGGACATTTCTTGAGGACTGACTTGTAAGTGAAATAAATAGGTCACAGATGTGTATATATAGTATCTTTTTTCGGGTACAAGAAGCTGAAGATGTAAATGAGTTCTTGAATATATGACAGATATTGTGAAATATTTTCTTTTTAAGTATCTAATATTTAAATAGTTTCATGGATAACTTCCATAACTAATTTACAGAAAATAATTATGTATGATAACAACCTGAAAACCTATATAATTTTTTGCAGTTAAGTGTTTCATTTAGTTTAGTTGCTTTTTAATTTTACTAATACTTAAGTAATGAATAATTATTTTAGTTACTTTTGATGCTAACTCATTTAAAAGGGGATGTGAATCAAAATGTTCCACCCCTAGGTGGAACTATAAAATTTCCGTGGTCTATGTCAATTATTAATCATAAAACTGAGACAGAAAATTTATGCATTTAATGTTGCCATGATTAAAATCCAATAATCAAATTATTCAACTTTCTGCTAAATTGGTTGAAATTCTGAATCACTGAACTCTATTTTCTTCTGTTTAGTTCAAAACACTGTAAGGTCAAAATATTTGTTATCTGAGGTTACTGACCTCATTTGTATAAGTTGTAATTTTGTTGATATTAAGTTCTCCCTATATTAGACTATAGCTAGTATAGAAAGTCATTAAATTTATCATTAATTTATTTAATTATAGGAAACACAGAAAGAGTATTACCAGAACCACTTCAGCAGATCCTGGTCTCCTGTGAGCCATGATAGCACAAGGAGAACTAATGATAAAGACAGGAAATGAGACCCGGAGAAAAGGAGCTGATCTTTGGGCCTAATCAACGCTGCCTTGGCATCACCTCAAGCTTGCCACACAGTGTTATGGGAGTAACAGATGACTCAAGAGGCAGGGACAGATGTTTTTATTTTTGAAACTGATAAAATAACTTTATTCTTTCTGCAGAAATACTAGAAAAACTTCAAGTGAAAAATATGTGTTGACTTTCTGCAACACACGTACAAGGGTTTTTAAATAAATATGACTTTGGGCAAAAATTAAGTAAATTTATCTAAAGAGTTTCACATGTAATTCCACAGCACTCTTCAAGGCCACTTCAACGAGATTCTTTGTCTTGAGGATGGCTTTTTCAAAGAAATAATGTTTAATTTAGTCATCTGTTCTGCTTCCATTCTTTTATTTCCACTATAATTATGGACAATGACAGTTTCAAAACTCCTGTGAGCTCATGTCCAAACTCTTTCCAGCAATGTGCACTTTAGGAGCCTGGGGTTTGAATAATAAATAATGTTGGTCTTGTGGCATGTGATCCAGGTTCTGTATTATTCTTTAATCATTCATTTCTCATATTGAAAGTCAACATTTTTCATTATTCTCAAATGAAATGTTACCACTGAAATAGCCACCACTGTAATTGTGGTGTTTGCTGTGATGGAAGCATGATCTGTGTCTCAGTTTTAGCCACACTGACCAATTGTGTGCACCAATCAACAGAGCCCATTCTCATCTCAAATGATTAGAATAAGATCTCATGTGGTTTTGCTTTGCATTTCCCTGATGGTTAATAATACCGAACTTATATTTAATATACCTGTGAGTCATGTGTATGTGTTCATTAAGAATAATCTATTGTTTAACTTAAAAATTCAGCTTATTTTTTGCTATTATTAGTATCCCTTATTAAAAATCCTGTCACATGTATACTTTGCATATATTCCTCAAACTCTATAGGCTACATCTTCACATTAATAATAAATAAACTCATGCTTATTTCATTTGGTGTATTGTTACCTGTGTTTTTTTTTAACATGATTTATTATATTGGTGCACTATTACAAATTTGTACATAGTTCTCATTGTGAAGGAATGCTAACCTTTATCAAATACATTTCCTGAATCTGTTGATGTGATCTTTTATTTCTTGTTATGCTGCTGATATGGTGTATCAGATGTTTTAATTAGCATATGTTGAACTACCCTTGAAGCAAAGGGCTGACTAAAAATCACATTAAATAACCTCCTCAGTGTTGTATTGGATGCACTTCACTACTACTTTGTTGCTGAGTTTTATATCTAGATTAATCAGACCTATTGTCCTGTAGCTTTCTTGTTATATCTCTGTCTAGTTTTGGTATCAGGTAATATATGACACATAGAATAAGCACAATGAGTGTAGAAGGGTTATTTTTTAACCATTCAATATTTTTCCAATAATTTGAAAAGATTAGTAAGACTTTGTTAATTTTTTTACAGAAGGGGAATTGAGCAAAGACATATGGAGAGGTGAAATTTGAGTAAAATAATAACTTGGCAAGGGATCAGATAGCACCAAATTGGTGCTCAGAGTATCTGATCGATGACCAAAGTTATGTTTTATCTTATATCATCTTTCCCTCATCTCTTCTTGGTTTCTAGGTCTGACTCAGCAGATGGTCTTCAGTCTCTGAGCCAGGCTGCTATTTGCATAGATGAAGAGTAAACATAAAATGATAGCTACCAACTTCAAAGGGCTAAAAATACAACCCAAGAATAGCAAAGGGTTTACAATTTTTGCATTTTTACTAACAGAGACTGAGTTCACAGTGGCTTGACAGTGCCCTTTCCTATTTTAACTAAGCTTATGTATTTCTCTGCAATTAAGGATGCAGATAGTGCCCTTTGAATTTTAGTTAAGTTTACAGCAGAGGTTTAAAGTAAACAAGGTAGGAAGTGTCCTTTTTCATGGAAATAATGCCTTTTTACCTCTCACTGCAGTAATCAATTCACAGAGCTTTGTGATTAGGTGGGCAGGATAGACAATCTTTAGAGCCAGGGACCAAGTTTATAGTACACGTTCTAATCCACATGCTCTTTATAAAGCATTTTCCATTTTCTATTATGTTTTCTAATCTATTTGTTGTTACCTAATAATGTCTTGCTGACATCAGTTAGGGTGTTAGGGTGTTAGGCTCAGAGCTGGGCTTGGATGAAAAATATTTTTATTACTGACTCAATCTGGGTTGTCACTATTACCCATTTCAGGCTTTCTGCTCACACTTATAACTTTTCTAGACAGATAAGGTGATAAATTTGTCAATTTGTTCTAACTAATATATATTTGCTCAAAGTGATCTCTACTAAACCTATTTCTATCATGATAGTCATTATTTTTTATAATGTTTGCTTTTTTTTTTTTTTTGCATGTTCTCATTTTCAGCATAGTACCAATTTTTCTTACTGGTTTAGAAAACACACCTCTTTGTTTCATTTTTTTTGTTTGATTTCTTTAGCCTTACTTTAATTTTTTCTGCATTATTCCTCATTCTAATTACCATGGACTTACTATTTTATGCTCTTGTTTTTCTGGTTTCCTGAGGAACAATAATATTTTTATTTTAAAATCTTCCTTGTTTTAGTTAAAATAAATGTTATTTTGTAGTTGATTGTTACATAATTTTGCCTAAGTTTATAGATTTCAAATAGTAAAACTGTTTTTCAGTTTGCAATTTGAATTCTTATTGATAGCTCATAGTGCTTGGGATTTGGTTTACCTGGTAATTCTATGTACTAGAAGTGGTCACTCTGATTAGTGTTGGTAGAATTTGATTTGATAAGCTCACTGAAAAAGTAAAACACTCAGTAATCAGTCTTCTTAGTAGTTGGTGATAATTTATTGGCTCATCCTTGCAAATTTTATACTTTCATGGGGCTGTCTTACAAAACAATGAAATGAGTAAACTCAAGTATTTTGTACTTTATAATGAATGAAGTATAATGGATATTGTGGAAATCAATATATACTATGAATTTGTTAGGAATCACTGAGTTAATTAATCTGTGCAACACTTCTTAAATAGTTTAGTTTGCAGTTTAAGATGATCACAACTATCCCTTTGGATATTTTTAAATGATTTCATTTTCCAAAACTAATTTTAGTCTGAAGTCAAAGTTAGGTGAATTGACTCAGGTCTAATAACTTTGAGGACCTTTCCTTATGCAAAGTACTAAGATTTTTGGTGTCAATAAGGCATGATGTTGCCTACATATTTTGGGTTGATGCATAGCACTAAATACTACAGAGACATTTCAATAAAATGATATTGATTGATGCAGATGAGCCAGGATCTAAATAGATGTCAGTGGCAGTTATTGGAAGTACTAGTAATGTGAAAAATCTGGGTGCTAAGAAATTCCTATTTTGGATTTCAGTTTTTAAAATAATCAACAAGCCTAACTTTGTGACTATAGTGCACTATAAGGTTATGCTGTTTCTGTTATCTTTTCTTTGATATTTTGTATACCTTGAGGTTTATAGGAAATGGTTTAACTTTTTCAATATAAATTTGAGAATATAAGAAAAAAAAGGTGTCTATAATTGTGGTTATGTTGCCTGTTCAAAGGTTAGAAGTGATCATTCAGAAAGAATTTAATTTGATTGAAGTTTTTTTTGTTTGTTTTTAGAGTAAAAAAAACATATAAGATTTTTTTTTATTATAGATAAGATAGCTAGCTAGAAATTTTTACAGGCAGTAAGGGCAGCCCTGGAAACAAAGAAGCCAACTTGGAGGGTAGTGGTGCCATGCAGAAAACTACTGCAACCACATAAGATAAACAGCAATGACTGGTATTCTAAAATAAAAAAAGTTCCTGTATGTTTGTTAATGAGAGACCTAAGTAACTTCATTTCCTTTTTAAAATAAATTCCATTTTAAAACAAGGTCACTGGGTCATGAGCTCAAGGTCACGAGCTGGGATCCAGGAGGGGCCACATGACTGGGTCATGAGCTGTTAATTTGACCACCCACCCTTGAGGGTAATATTTAGCAATATCCCCCTAGCAACAGCCAACCACTAAGTACAAGGCCTAGATGTCCTTTATGATAGTTTAAACAACTATTCCTGGTTTGACCCGATGAGTCCAGCTAATCAGGTTTAAACACCCAGTGCTTGCCTGATGTCAACCAATCATATAACTGTCTAGCTGAAACTCCCCAAATTTTACTGTAACCTCAATAAAAACTGCTTATTCAGCACTCTCAATTCTGATCTGATACATCAGTGATGATTGAGAGTCCCTGCTTGAGCTTGTATAAAGACCCTTGTGTGCTTTACATTGGACTTGGCTCCCTCATGGTCATAGGGTTCTTGAAATCAGGGCACAACAATTACATGACTTGATTTCCCATCAAATCTCCATTTCATCAGTATTACCTGACCATTTATACTTGTAATCTTATTGGCTGATCATAGTTTTGCCCATTTTGTGATTTCTCATTTTGACATAGGCGATCGAGGCCTGGCTCCCACATAAACCTCGAGCTCTTGTCTCTAACATCGAAGAATGAATTTTAGGAATGACTAACAGAGGTTTGGGTAGGAAAATTTTATTGAGAGAGAAAACTTCTGCCTAAGAGATACAGAAAGAGGGACATGGAAAGGTGGGTAACCCCCCCACCTCGATTTTTAGAGGGCTTTTGGGGAACAAAGCTATGAAGTGAGGCAGGTTTAAGGTAGGGGCTTCCAATAGGATTCAAGGAGGTGGACAAATTAGCAGTTGATAATGAATAAAGTGAGGCCTTCCAATAAGATTTAAAAGAAATGGGCAAACCAATGGAATTACAACACGTAGTTGTTTAAGCAATCTTGATCAAATGAGATCCAATGAGAAATTAAGTCATATAGTCCCTCCCCCCCATCAGGAGGCTCCTCCAGGTGGATCAAATTCCTGGCCCTTTGCCCCAGGGAATTTACCATTACTGCCTTCCTGGGAAGACAAGGAGTGGATCTAAACCAAATATGTATTGGTACATATTCAGGAGAATGAGGCCTCAACTAGCCACCATTTTCCAGGAGTTCTACTGGTGTTCTTGACCTTTGGTAACAGTCTCCCTTCTTGTGAGTTTTCCAGCGGCCTGCCCTCTGTCAGCCTGCCATATTTCTAACTAGCTTTTCTACCTATATTAATTTTACCAGTGCTACCTAAGCTACTGTATTTGTAGTATTGCTGGCTAACTAAAATTTTATCCCACTTTGAACTGCCTTGACTCATAGATTTGTTGCATAAAAGCTCACAGAAAAGTGAGTGGGTGAGTCTTCCATTTTCAGATCCACCCTTTTGCCACTTTAGGGAAACACTTTCTTTCTTCATAAAGCTTTTGCCTACTCTTAATCTTTGTCCCTCATTCCTGAAATCAACTCTTTGATTTTCAAGAACACAAACTCACAATTCAGGTATCTAACCAGTGGGGAGGTAGGCTTGCTTCCTCTGTATCAATATTAAAATGAAATTTAGATTTTTTTTTTTAGGGTTTTTGAGACAGGGTCTCGCTTTTGTGGTTCAGGCTGGCCCTGAGCTCAGTCTCAAACTCACATCACAGCAATCCTCCTGCCTCTGCCTCCCGAGTACTGGGATTACAGGCATGAGCCACCACACCCGGCACTGTGGTATGTTGCTGGTTGCTGGTTGCTGCTGGGGTGAGTCCCCACACCCAGTATGGTGGTTACCGGGGATTGAACCTGGGTCCTTGCACTTGCAAGACAGGCGCCGGAACCACTGAGCTAAATCCTCAGCTCCCAAAATTTAGATTTTTAAGTGTATAACATTCTGTTCCCGCTTTTCTGTTACTATGTCATCACTTTGTAGGAGGCATATGACTATATCATTTGTCTCAGCAATTGGGTGATCAAATACATACGTGCTTTGATTCATACATTTTTTGTAATAATAATAAAGACCAGTTATTAAAAATTTAATCCTATTGTGTATATATAGACTTAAGTAATTTGATGCATTAAACCACTCTAAGCTGCTGCCATCTGACTGGCTTTGCAACTTTAATCTTAACCTTGTACACTTCTGTCTATATTTTTTCTGGTAATTTGATTTCTTCCTATTCCTTTGTGATGGGTAAGTGTATGGGGGGGGCAGTCTTATAGAAAGGTAACTAGAAGATAATGATTAAGAAAAAGAACATGTGTGTCTCGGGCAATAATATAGTAAGATGAAGTGAGAACATATGTAAATATATGTATGTGTGTGAGTGTGTGTGTGTGCATCCTTCCATATTAAGTAAGAGTCCTAAGGTGGCTGGTCTTTCTGGTCTTTCAGGTTCTCACTTGCTTCTTACTTTTTAACCCTTTATGACAAATTCTTATGCTAATTGTGTTACCTGGCACCTCTCTGGGTATAGCTTTTCTCTTCTGTCTTTTTAATTTTAGTAAGATTCCCCATTATCTTTTTTTAATCTTCTGTCAGGTTTCATTTTTTCTTAATTGAGATCTTTATTGGTACATTACATATATACAACATGATTGCACTCAGCAGTAAGAATTTGTACCAGTATATGACACAATTTAATTCTCATTTTTTCCCATACCCCTACCCACCCTACCACCCCTGCCCCCTATATATGTAAGCTTTGTTTCCTTTCTTTTTTATTATAATCTCATTACTTTTCCCCTTGTTATTGACCCCCTCACCCCATTTCGCTTTGAGTATTTTCTTTTTCATAATATATAATATAGACTCTAGAACTCAATTACATCTTCACTTTCTCATACCAGAGAATAGATACAATATTTACATATCTGTGACCTATTTATTTCACTTATGAGGATGTCCTCAAGGTACATCCATTTAAGTATAGATGATTCAGTCTTATCATTTTTTATGGTAGAGTAATATTCTATTCTGTAGAAGAACACACAAATTTTTTATCCAGTCTCCAGTTGATGGACATTTGGGTTGTTTCCAAGATTTAGCTATCACAAACTGAACTGCTATAAATATGGTTGCACATATGTCATTATGATATGAATCTTAATTATTTCCTGTATTTACCCAGCAGTGGAATACCAGGGTCAAAAGCACCTCTAATTGTAGTTTTTTGAGGGATCTCTGCAGGAGTTATATGAGTCTGCATTCCCACTGACAGTGGAGAAAGGTTCCTTCTTCTCCGCAGCCTCATCAACATTTGTTGCTGGCTAATTCTGAAATTAATTTTTAATACAATGGGTCTGTTCCTTGTCAAGAATTCACCCACCACAACACATATCCAGTCATATTTTCTAAACAATATTCCTCTGATCTAACAGTAATTATACATCCATCCACCAAGAGCTACCTATGTTCCTCTCCCTATATCCACTATGTCTGGTAAATACCAGTACACTTGTTACATGAAGCTATACAGATAACCAAGGCACCAAAATACAAATACTGAGTGATTAAGCTGATATATAGTATCTGGCAAAGTGATCACAAAAAATGGAAAAACCTTTTTAAATTAAAAATTTCCCTTGATACGTATCCAGTAGTAAATTGAGGTGCTTCATAGTCTACATAAACTTCACAAATAATTGGACTAAACTCTGTATGTGACAATTTCTCCCTTTTGTGGTCAATCTCCAGTAATTTATTAATCATTTTTATAGTGAAAATAAAATTAGAATTTATATGTGGAATTTTATTGTGAAATGGTGCTTGATTTATTTTGGAAGCAGGTATTTGTAACAAACTTAAAAGCTAAAGAGTATTTCACACCACAAAGTCAGAATTTACATTCTTCTCAGCTGCTCATGGATCATTCTCCAAAACAGATCATGTGCTTGTTCATAGAAGAGGTTTAAGCAAATATAAAGGGATTGAAGTTATCCCTTGTATACTGTCAGACCATAGTGCCCTGAAATTGGAGCCAAATAGCAAAGGAAAGCCCAAGATCTTCACAAACACATGGAAACTGAACAACATTCTGCTGACCAACCAATGGGTCACAGAAGTTAGAGAAGAAATTGAGCAATTCTTACAACTAAACAATAACCCCAGTACAACATATAGAAATTTATGGGACACAATGAAAGCAGTTCTACGAAGAAAATTCATAGAAGTGAAAACCTACATCCAGAAAATGGAGCAAGCTCAAATAAACAATTTAATGCTGCACCTCAAGCAACTAGAAAGAGAGGAGCAAAACAAACCCACAGCTCACACTAGGCAAGAAATTATAAGGATCAGGGCAGAAATTAATGCAATAGAAACCAAGAGAACAGTTCAAAAAATCAATGAATTGAAAAGTTGGTTCTTTGAGAGGATAAACAAAATTGATAGACCCTTAGCTAATCTCATTAAACAAAAAAAGGAAAAGGCCAATATCTATGCTATAAGGAATGAGAACGAAGAAATTACTACCGACCCAGAGGAAGTCCAGAGGATAATAAACACCTACTTTGAAAATTTATACTTCAATAAAATGGAAAATGTAGAAGAAATGGATAGATTTCTAGACACATACGAACTCCCAAATCTGAATAAAGAAGATATAGAAATGTTAAATGCCCCAATAACAATCTGTGAAATTGAAAATGTAATTAAAAACTTGCCAACAAAGAAAAGCCCTGGACCTGACAGCTTTACTGCTCAGTTCTATAAAACTTTTAAAGAAAAGTTAATGCCTCTACTGCTGAAACTCTTCAATGAAATTTAAAGGGAAGCAGTACTCCCAAACTCATTCCTGCAAGCAACCATTACCCTGATTCCAAAAGCAGAGAAAGACCCAACCAAAAAAAGAGAACTACAGGCCAATATCTCTAATGAATATCGATGCCAAAATCCTCAATAGGATCCTGGCAAACAGAATACAGAGAATTACGAAAAGATTATACACCCTGACCAAGTTGGATTCATCCCAGGGATGCAAGGATGGCTCAACGTGCGTAAATCAATAAATGTTATACACGATATTAATAGGCTTAAGGACAAAAATCATATGGTCATCTCAATTGATGCAGAAAAAGCATTTGACAAAATACAACACTCATTTATGTTCAAAACTCTATGAAAGATCAGAATAGGTGGTCTGTATCTCAAACTAATAAAAGCTATCTATGAGAAACCTTCAGCCACTATCATCCTAAGTGGTCAAAAATTGAAACCTTTCACACTAAGATCAGGAACAAGACAAGGATGTCCTCTTTTACCACTTCTGTTCAATATATTTCTGGAAATATTAGCCATTGCAATTACGAAAGATAAAGAAATAAAAGGAATAAATTTTGGAAAAGAAGAAGTTAAATTGTCATTATTTACTAAAGACATGATACTCTATCTAGAGGATCCTAAAAACTCAATTAAAAAACTGCTGGACCTAATCGCCTATTTTAGCCACGTAGCTGGTTACAAGGTCAACGTTCAAAAATCAATAGCCTTCATATACACAAACAGTAGATCCACTGAGATAGAAATTAGGGAGTCAGTCCCTTTCACAATAGCACCCCACAAAATAAAATATCTAGGAATCAATCTAACAAAGGAGGTGAATGACTTCTACTCTGAAAACTATAGAACTCTGAAAAAGGAGATAGAAGATGATATCAAAAAATGGAAAGACACACCTTGCTCCTGGGTAGGAGGAACCAATATTGTCAAAATAGCTATACTCCCAAAACTACTCTACACATTCAACGCAATCCCAATTCAAATCCCAACAGCATATTTCACAGATCTAGAGAAAAAAATTCAAACTTTCATCTGGAACCACAAAAGACCTAGAATAGCCAAAGCAATTCTAAGCAACAGGGACATGGTGGCAGGTATTACAACTCCGAACCTGAAACTACACTATAAAGGCACAGTTATAAAAACTGCATGGTACTGGCCAAGTAACAGACTCAAGGATCAATGGAGTAGACTAGAAGATCCAGAAACTACTCCAGATACACTGAGCCACCTCATCTTTGACAAAGGAGCCAAAAATCCTCAATGGAGGAATGATAGCCTCTTTAACAAATGGTGCTGGAAAAACTGGGTTTCAACTTGCCAAAGACTAAAACTAGGTCTAACTCTTTCCCCATGTACCAAGCTAAAATCAAAGTGGATAAGAGACCTAAATATTAAAACAGACACTCAAACCTGTAGCAAAACAGGTTAGGTAAAACTCTTGTAGACATTGGCTTAGGGAAAGACTTCATGAACAAAACTTCTATAGCACAGGAATTGGCTGAGGAAATCAACAAATGGGACTTCATTCTTTTAAAAAGCTTCAGCACAGCAAAGGAAACCACCAACAGTTCAAAAAGTAACCAACAAAGTGGGAAAAAAATCTTTACCAGCTGTTCCTCAGACAAAGGGCTACTATCTAGAATATATAAAGAGCTCAAAAACATCAGGCCACCCAAATTTAATGACCCAATTCAAAAATGGGCATCTGAAATGAACAGATATTTTTCAGAGGAAGAAGCTTTTGCACAGTAAAGGAAACCACCAACAGTGCAAAAAGGCAACCAACCATGTGGCAACAAATATTTACCAGCTGTTCCTCAGACAAAGGGTTATATCTAGAATAGATAAAGAGCTCAAAAACATCAGCCTACCCAGGGACCCAATTCAAAATGGGCATCTGAAATGAACAGATATTTTTCAGAGGAAGAAGTAAAAGCAGCTAAGAAGCATATGAAGAAATGCTCAACATCATTAGTCATTCAAGAGATGCAGATGGAAACAACATTAAGATTTCATCTCACT